>VDFB02339747.1:0-47043 GCA_007258455.2 Sequoia sempervirens
GGGAAACCAAAACAAAATGAAGATTTTCTACAGAGATCTATAATTTCCTTTTGTATCAATCTATTTCAAATGATCAATTTACACAGAGGATCTAAATTGTTTTCTACAGAGGTTCAATTTTCACGGCAATCTTTTAAAAAAAACAAAAGCTTCTACAATAATGAAAGCCTCTTCTAATTTTTTCCAATTTGCATTACAATAATTAAATAACTCTTTCAAAAAAAAATTCACAAAAATAATTAAGGAACCTGTTCCAGAAGAATTGTTTCCTTGAGGATTGATGTCGATCTTCTCTGTAATCCTCAATTTGCCAAGATTGCCAAAGTTTCCTCCAAAAGAATTGCCACTTCCCAGAGAACAGAAACAATCCATAGCCAAGAATATAACAAACTAGATTCCTAAAATTATCAGAAAACTTCTAAGATCTACAATTTCTTCAAACCAAATAACAAATATTTTTATTTCCCAAAAACTTTTGTTCTTTTTTTTTTCCCGTGAAAGCAACTTCCTCTTTTCTCACCCATTTGTATCAATCTCTCCGCAAATCAATTTGTAAGATAGTAAGAAAACAAATCCTTCTAACTTCCTGTTCACACAACAAATATCTCTTCTTTAACAAACCAAGATATTTCTAACATCTTTTCCCAAATATGCATTTAAAATTAAAAACAATTTATTTAATCTAATTTACAATTTAAATAACTTATTTATTTTAATTCCCCATTAATTTAATAATTAAAATTACTTTATAATATAACTTAATAAAATTAATTAATTTATTTATTCTAAAGCTTTCACATCAATAATACCATTAATTAAATACTTAATCAAAACACACATTTGAATCCTCCAAATTAAACTTGCACAATAATAAAATACCAAGACCAACATGGATAAGGAACATGACCAACATACGAACTGACGACACACTGTGCTAGGGTAATGGTTTGACTAGGTAGCTCGTTACTATCTCCCAATCATTACTGTTGAGTAGTGGACACGCTCAGACCTGTGAAACCAGGTGAAGCCGTTGTCCTGTACCTGCAAACCTACAACAAAATCAAAAGTTGTACATGTATACAGATAATAATTCATACACACCGTGAAGAGAGAATCATGGAAATCATGTAGGGTACTCGCAAGCGAGTGATGCAATACCGTTCTCTTCACCAATACAATGTCACATCAACTGATGAGATAATATATCAATTAGACTACAATAAACATATATAGCAATGACATCACAACTAAGCATCTATGCAAACATAAAGCATATTAAACATAATCACCATGCAAATAATGTATCATCACATCCGTATAGTCTATCATCGCTCCACTGTCAGCGATAGAACAACCATAACATAAAATAAGGTCTAACAAAGTATCTGAGCTGTCAAAGAAAATATAGCAAATCCGAGGGGTGTCATAGACCCAACTAGTACACCGTAAATTCTTCATTATCACTATACTAGTATCATTCTTTAATTCTATAGTGTTCTTAGTATGTAACTTTTTATAATTTTTCCCTACATATAGTACATGTATATATGCATTCCTCAAGAATGAAGTATAATTACAAATACACCCTATCCTTTTAGTGTTAGAGTAATAGGATATCACATATATCACTTGGAATCTACAGTAATATATAGAAAGAGAATTGATTCAACAATAATCAAACCACCAAACCTAGAAACTTTAAAAATTCACTACAAATGAGAATGATTTCTCTTCAAAATGATCAAATCTAGTTATAGATATATTTCTTCCATTATTATTGGATATAGAGATAAGCTCTCTTATGGAACACATCTACATGTATCTCATTAGGAATTAAGCACATCATTAATGATTTGCCATGTATTGCATGTTGATTGCACCATCAAAATAGTTTTACTTAGTTAACCATGCCTTATTTCTACATCATTACCTCTAGGTGCATTAAAATATAAAGGGAACTATCACTAAATAAAAATTGAATAATTTGATCATAATTTCACAAAGTGGTTCATTAGGTCGTCATCTTGTATAATATTTTTAGTGCATTAAAGAAGGAAACAAGGACCATCACTCCTTGAGAAAGGTTATATGATATGAGTACAACCTTTCATATTGGACCATTAACAAAAATTTATGCTCTACATCCCTTAAAAATAGTTTTGTTTTGTAGGGATGCATATCTATTGTACTATTTCACACATAGTTATGTCATCACCGACCTTACTAATTTTTACACATTATAGTTTAGATTTTTTATCTACAAGCCTCTACAAATTCCTTAAAGCCTCTTCAGGAGTCATTGTTTGCATATATTTTATACATATTTATATTGTATATTATAATTCATGAGCTTGAACATTATGCACCCTTAACAAATGATCTACCTTTACAACTTCACATTAGATTATATGTGTGAAAAAATGTAACATCATTATCCATATGCCATGCTTCTATATGTGTGTGAAACTTAGCAAGCCTTGAATCATAAAAAATGGCTCCATACAACTTTGACACTTGGCACCATACACATCCAACACATTGTGGCATATCAAGCCTCTTATATTCCATACCACACATGTCCAAGACTTTAGCAAAATTCTATCCTCACATACCACATGTAACCTTACATGTATGACACTTGTCGATATACATATGGCTATTTATTTTTAGCCTCAACTATAAATATTGGAACTATACACCTTATAAGATAAATAACCATTATAGCAGAGCCTTCAATGCATCTAACTTGGTAATCCTACACTCATGTCTTGCAAGTCTATCACTTTGGCCTATCTTTCTCACACCATCATGTTTTGTGCATCTATTTTTCTACTTTAAACAATCTAGAGAAATAAAAAGACATGTCTCATGGCAAAAATTTCTATTCTCAACCTTCTCTATTATAAATACATTAATGTCTTTATTCCTACTCTCATATATAGAAGTAGAAGTTATGCTAGTTTCTCTCCTTGTTTGAATGTATTTTTTTTCAAATCTTATTTTCCATTTTTCATTTCATATTACACATTTCATAGTCTTATTTAAGCTTATGACCACTTCTTTTCCTTTTGACAAACCTTTATTTTTAGTTCTTTGGCTCATTGTCATTCATACTATCCTTCACATTATCTACATAGAGCTCCACATTTCTTCTTGACTATTAAGAAAAGGGGTTTTATATTTAAGGAAATTCAAGGTTATGATTATGTAGATACTAGAAAGAGTAGACTCAGCTTAGGGGCAACTTTCTTTTATTTTTATCAAACATGTTGACTTTATTGATTGATAATGATGTCATGATGAGAGTAGTTTTTCATGAAGGAAAATTTTAGAAGGGGATTGACTCCCTTCTAGACCTTAAGATTTTTCTTCCAATAAATTATCTTCCTATCATAGGCCTTGAATTATTTTTATTGTGTACATGGCTACCTTTCAAGAGATGGAGATTTTGTTTCTAACTTTGATGAATTTGATAAAGAGGATGTGTACCCTAGTCTTCAAGGGTTAAGATGCATGAAGAAATCAAAGAATTTTATTTTGACATTCTAAATGGCCTCTTATTTTTTCCTTCTCCTCTACTAGATGGAGAGTGTTTGGAAAGAGCAATGTGGGCTACCAAGGAGCTATTGTAAGTAGCTAGAGTAAATGATTTTTTGTAGGTGGTGTTGTTGGTCCTTTAAATTCCTTTTCAGTTTTTGGGCATTCCCCTCCTTCCATGGGAGGTCTGGATGTTTAACATTTAGTGTCAAAATTCTTTGTCACACTTTTTTTTTTTTAGGTTGGAGCTTATGTGTTTTCTTTCTTTATTTCCTTGGTAAGAAGGAATTAAAATAACAACTGATCTAACATATATAATCTAGTATTTTGGTCTAACCTTAAAAGACTTTATTCCAAAACTTACAATTACTTAAAATTCAAATAATAAAATCTTCTTTTATCAATCAATATAATGGATGAGGAACACTCTTCCTTATATATATAATCTTTCATTAAGTTTTATCAATTTCACCATGGATTTTTATTTTTTATTTTTTCAATCAATTAATTGGTAAAAAAGTACTTCTAATAAAAGATATTGCTTAACTGATTAAGCACAATTTGTGAGGATAATGATATTTTCCTTGATTATACTATCAACAAGAATTAAATCCTCAAATATATAAAAATAAACATAAATTATACCTAAAATAAATTTAATAAAATAAATACCCTCAATCTTTAACTCTAAACCCAATAAACATCATATTATGAAAATTCCAAAAACACTAAATTTTTTGAAGAGAGCAACTACTTTTCAAAAAGTATGTTCCACTTGACTTACTAAAAGGATGAGTTTATGTTATAGCATTCATTTACTTTATCTTACCCTATGACATCTCCATGAAAAAGCATATTGGTACATGAGGACTTAAAGTAGAAGCATTGTGTTATTCCTTAAGGATTTAAAAAGTTATAAATCTTGATAAAATCTCGATATAATCATCCTCTCATAGTTTTGTGGTCATCATCATTCCATTGCAATATTGAGAGTGGGATCTCTTTGCTTGTCAACGGTTTATAAGATTGAATATACCCACGTGCTGTAAATCATTTAGTAATATGCAAACAATGATACAATCATATTCTCACACATTATTTAGAAGCTTCCGAAGATTTTGTACCAGTAAAGTATTATTAATAGGTTTCCTATTTTATGGTGGCTATCAAAGTCATAGGTTATGGAAAAGGGAGAACACAACTATTAGATTTTTCAAAGTTAGTGTTGAGCTCACATGCATTTTGTGTGTGGGGACGCTTCGTTTCATAGATGAAAGATAAAGCAAACCAACATTGCCACTTTATACTTCTTTCTTCTTTCTTGCTTTTTTCTTCTCATTTGGTTGGGGATATAATGTGATTTAAGTATTGAGATGGGTTCACATATCACATCTCATAATCACATGGGAGACAAGATGAAAGCATAAATAGAAGTGCTTAATGGTAAGTTAAAAAGAATTTATTAAAATAGTCAAAGGTAGTAAACTCTTGTTAGATTTAATTTTGTTATACATGAAGCTAGGGATTGTGGTGGGATTGTGGTGAGGTTAAACGAAGAGACAAGTATACATGTAATTTGATGGTCATAGAGGAAATTAGATGGAGAATATTTAGTTTTTAATTTCTAATTCGAATATAATTTCAATTATTATATCATTGATAATATTTGAACATAATATTGTCAAGCATATTGTAGATCTAAAAAGTTGTATGGAATTCACAAAATTATATGCAAATTTTTAAGCATATTACAATTCTCATTTACAATAGCAAATAATCAATCAATAAAGACATTCTATTATAGAATCATTTGTTCATCTAATGATATCAAGTTTCTAAAGTCCATATTGTTCTCTTTCAATGATTTCTAGATTTGATTGTGTGAGAATTTTTGCATCAATGTTTCAGATCACACTCTTGATCCATCATTGGGATGAAAGCAAAGATATAATCTAGAAAACCATTGATGGATCACGAAGTTCTCCTTAAGCTCTTTGTGATCCATCGTTGATATCGTTGATGCAAAAATTCTCACATGATCAAATCCATAAATCATTGAAAGAGAACACTTGATCATCAATAACTAATAATTCACTTGTTATTCTCATTTACAATATTTGTTATAAAATAGTCGTTAGTGTATTAATTATGCTATCTAATATATAGTCTCTAATTTCTAATTCAAATGCAATGTCAACTATTATATCATTGACAATATTTGAACACAATATAATCAAGCACATCATAGATCTTAAAAAACACGTTCTATGAAATTCACAAAATTCTAGACGAACTTTTAAACATATTACCATTCTCAATTACAATATGAAATAATCAATCAACAAAATCTTTCCATTATAAAATCACTTGATCATCAATAATTAATAATTCACTTGTTATTACAATTCTCATTTAAAATAACAAACAATCAATTTATAAATACTCTCCACTAAAATAATCACTTTTATCATCAATGATTATCTAATTTTTCAGACAATTTATATCACTTATTGACTTTAGTTAGAGCCAAGGTTACTCTCCTTTCAAAAGATAAGACTACCTAGTTGATTAAATAACGTGATACATCTTCCCCTCCACTCCACCACAGGTACACCTAAAAAATAAGACTAAGAAATGATGAGTATGACTAAAGGGTTTGGCTTAGGTAAGTTATTTAGAAATGCCATATGATGAGTGGGCCCACGAGCGTGGACCTTGAAATTAACGGGCTAGATATTAGAAAAATAAAAGCGCGAGCGACAATGAAAGAGAAGCAATGATTACGGGTATCTGTGTTTGTCTTGATAGAAGGTGGCATGGCAACGTGCCCACTTGCGCTAATCATCTGAGTGCGGTCAACATCGTGACTCGACAGACCCGTGACTTTTTGCCCTAAATGCGGTTGCGTGCTACTTTTTGACTTATTCTGTCCATTCGCATCGGAAATCATTCGCCAGATAATGGATTGATCAAAATATTTACTCCCACGCCTAACTATTTCAAATCACAATCAGATATGGTCCACGTGGGTACCTATGAGATTTTATTGGCCTCCATTCTCGGTGTTCGTCGTCATTGTAAATTTGTTACCAATAATTTAAGGTCGTCTTTGTCATGATTTGAGTTGTGGTTATGGTCAAAAGTGGCTTCCAAAGTGGGTCCGTAATCCACTGTAACTGTTGTTGCTTCTCTCCTACAAATTCCACATAGTCTCTCACTCTGTTCTGTCATTGAGCGCCTCAAGTTTTTTCCTTGGAGTTGCAGAGTATCAACTGTCGTCAAGCCTGGTTTGGCAGAGTTTGGAAGGGAAAGAAAGTAATGGGTATGAATGAGGAGGAATGCGATACTGCCCTGGGTATAGGACTCAGAAATGGCACAAGGGATGCCGCTTCGACTCCTCTACAGTTAGATCTGCTACCGTTAGCTCCTGCTCCCCGCCATTCGTCTTTTCCAGAGATTTTTCCATGGGCGAAGACTTCATCAGGTATACAGTTTTATTTGGTTACTGCTGTGTGAAAGTTTTTAGCATCAATGTTTTGGATTATGTTCTATGATCAAGTTATTAGTCACTGTTGTTTCTGGAATCAATTGTGTGAGACTTTTTAGAATCAACGTTTCGAATCACACTCCTTGATTCATCAACAGAATATTAGAAAGTTTTCTAACATCCTGATGGTGGATCACAGAACATTATAACGTCTTGATTATGTAGCACACTATTCAAATCATTGATGCACAATCAAATCTAAAAACAACGAGAAAGTGGATGGATTGTGGAAATCTGATGACTTTAGTTTTAGTTATTTAGAATCGGCTTAGTTTGATTTTGATTTGTGGGATTCTTACCTGTGGGCGTCTGATTGCAGATGAAGCGTCGGCCATGCCTAGGCAGAAGAATATCGATGTTAATAAATTGCCTCCTGCAAGCTGCTATTCTAATCAACATGAGGAGACCCATAATAGTAATAGGGCGTCCTCGGCTAACAGCAGCATATCTTCCTTTCAGGCAGATTTTAATGTAATCGACCAAGAAGACAGCTATGGCATACGATCCAAACGCGATCGTTATGATGCTACAGAGGATTTTGAGGCGGACAGAACATATTGTAGAGTTAGCGATGAAGAAGAAGAGGGCGGTGGTACAAGGAAGAAGCTGAGATTGTCAAAACAACAATCTGCTATTTTAGAAGAAAGTTTCAAACAGAACAGCACTCTCAATCCTGTAAGTACGGCTTGCACTTACAAGTATTCACCTTTTAATATGCCTATATGTTCTGCTTAGGTATGTCTGATCCCTCGTCTTCATAGCTCAGGACAATTATCAGACTCTGGCTTGTTCCTAAGGTTTTCGTTTGCTGTTTGTTTGTCATTGTCAAAGAAATGTTTCAATTTTTTTAGTAATCTTTGGGAGCCTTTTAGGATCTGCTACTCGCCACTCTCTTAAGCCTTTGCCTTGTGTTTGTTTTCAATTTTAACTTATCTTATCCAATTAATTTCTGTATTCAGCTCAATTTCAATGGGATGTGAAACATCAGTATTAGGAAAGTGAATTTGTTTATAACCCAATTGATCTTTACCCAGTTATTTAGAAGATCGTGGTTTGCAAATTGTTTATCAGATGTGATAAATAGGATGCAAACTGTTTCTCAGTTTGATGGGAGGTGCTTCAGACCAAGTGATCCAGATCTCACCTCTCGAATTGTGTATACTTGTTGACAACATTGTTACTGTACATTCGGTTTTCATTGTCCATAATTGTGAATAATTTGTTTTTTATTAATATTTTAGATCACACTTTTTTTTATTAATAGGATGAAGGTGAGAAATGATATGAAGACTTCAGAGACAATTCTTTAAAAGCGCATGAGAACTATTTTGTAATTCATATTATTTCTTGTCTTAATAATGTGATCTGTAAGGTAATGAAAACAAAAGATAGAAGTCCACAGTTTTTCATCCTTGAGATTTTAACCTAAGATTCGTACTCATATTTTCTTATGGAATAGCAGAAACAATCTTGTGAATGATATAAAATCCTTCAAACATTATTGTTGTCAAATTTTATCTGTGTCTAGATTGTTGCTATTGGGGATTTTACTCTGCACTGTAAATTCATGCTTAGTAGTTCTTCCTAGTTATGTTTTGAGAGAATTGCTTTCAGGGCCTCAAATAACAAGCCTGAAATAACCAGACAGTGTTATGTGTAGATTCATTACATAGAACTTGTACAGTACAACAGTTATTTGAGCCTCTTTAGAAAATTGCTTTCCTTTCAACGGAAGACTCAAGTTTACTATTACTTTTGCTGGTTAGAAGTAGGTTTTGTGTCACAGTGTATCTAATTTGTTTATTTTTTTTGTGGGTGTTCAGAAGCAAAAGCAACTCTTGGGCAAACAGCTGAATCTTCGCCCTCGACAAGTTGAAGTTTGGTTCCAAAACAGGAGGGCAAGGTAACAATCCTTCCATCCATGACCTTAGTTTGAAGGCTAACAGTTGATTTGATATCACAAAACAAAAAATTCCGACGGTCCAAAACTTAAAACTGAATTTATTGCTTGAATTTTGCAGAAGCAAGCTTAAGCAAATAGAAGTGGACTGTGAGTTCTTAAAGAAGTGCTATGAATCGTTGACAGAGGAGAACAGAAGACTGCAGAAAGAGTTAACCCAACTGAGATCTGTAAAACTTGCAGCAGCTTCGTCTCCATTGTACGTGCCAATGCCTGCAGCAACTCTATCAATGTGTCCTTCCTGTCAAAGGATTCTAAACTCTGACAACACCACCCCTTTAATTCCTCTGCAAAATCCACGCTTTCATCCTCCTTACACGCATTCTTCAATAGCGTGTTGAATTATATTGTGATTTGAAGTCTGCCGAGACAGCCTCTGGATTTATCGAGGAGCTTCTGTACTCGAATGAATGTAAACTAAGTAGCAGTTAGGTGTTTCTGGACAGACCCATTGTCCAATTGTATAAAACTTACATATGTATATATATATAAAAGTACAGTCACTGAAGATTTCCAATTTCTGTTCTGCGTAGCCTATTTTGACAATTTTGTGGGTTGATTATTAGTTGATTAAACTTACCTGATGTAAACGATTTTTACACCAATTACGTATCGTTATTTATCGCCTGTATGCACTAGGTACCTATCCAAATGAGGCCGTCAAATGTTGCCAGTGACGTCACAGAGTACATAATAATTGTAATTGTAAATTATTTTATTATAATAATTTTATAATAAAATATATAATAAATATAAAAAATAATTTATTTAAGATATTACATGTTGCGCCACAACTGCTACTAGCATATATATATTATTTTAATAATATATATAAAATATGCCGAGAGATATCCTTCTTGAGGCGTCTATTGAATTTTTATAATAAAAATTTGATTAAAAAATAGGCGGCTCGAGAAGGGTATCTCTCGGCGTATTTTATATATATTATTAAAATAATATATATATATGCTAATTGTAGTTGTGTTGTAGTCATGTCTTTTTCGGTTTTATAAAATTCTTAATATGTTACAAAAAGTAAAATGATGTTGTATTCAGTATAATTTTAAAGGTAAAACTTAGTTTTCTTCGATTTTGTAAATTTCTTTTTATCTTATAAAAAGTAAAATAATATTGTATTCAAAATTAGTATATTTATAGAAGGTAAAACGGTCATAACTATCTAAGTGTTGGGATCTTTCAAAAACTCCATTTAGTTAATAAAAAGAAATACAATGTTATTTGTATTCAAAACTATTACATCTGTAAAAGTTAAAATGGTTTTGAAGTGGCTCAAATAACTCTTGTACTTGATAGTGTACATATTTACAATCCATTTAAAATTGTCTATTAAACTTTATATATATTGTCAGTGACGCCACAGGGTACACAATAATTGTAAATTGAAAGTAATGACAGTTTTGTTGTAGCTGTGCTTTAGTCTCACCTTTTTCAGTTTTGTAAAACTCTTTTTATCTTAAAATGATGTATTCAAAACTAATACATCTATAGAAGTTAAAATGGTCATAATTGCCGAAAGTGATGGGATCCTTTCAAAAACTCCTTTTAGCTAATAAAAAGAAATACAATGTTACTTGTATTCAAAACTAATACATCCATAGAAAGTAAAATGATTATATTATTGAAAGTGGTTCAAATAACTCTTATACATGATAGCATATATATATATATATATATATATATATATATATATATATATATATATATATATATATATATATATATTATTTGCAATTTTTTTTTTGTGATATAAACTTTAAATAATTTTGATAATATCTTATAGTAATTTTTAAAATACGATTGTACAATCATTAAATTTAGATAATAGTCATGGTGGTGATTATTTGGTTTAGTTGAAATTATATCAACTTGATGGGCTATTTAAAGCAAACTTGTAATTAAAGAATTTTCTAGAATTTTAAATTATTATTTAACATGTAATTTTTAGTTTTTTGATGGAATAACTTCATAGAATATGATTCCTTTACTTTTTTAGTGAAGTTTTTTTTTAAGAATGGAAATGATGTATGATGTTCTTTTTTCCCTCAAAATTGAGAGTCAAAATTTGATTGTGACATGAATGCTATTTAGCAATTAATTTTTTAAAATATAATTAAAATTTTGAGAAGAATATATTATATTAAAAAAATGAGATTACATTCACAATTACAATTATAAAATATAAATTTGTAAAAATGTTAAATAGAATGTTTGATACATGATATATCACATTTTATATTATTTTAATTATAAAATATTTGATAAATAATATATTTTTAAAACAAAATATATTCTTAACATCTGAGTGGATAACTACCACAAAAATTACTTCACTTGTAAGGTGCAATGTCAAATTTGGACCTAGCTTTTCCTAGATTAATATCAATCTCCAAGGACAATTATAATGGCAAAAAATTCAAATGGTGGCCTCTAATTTTGGCAAGCGTTATTGAATATATTGTTCACCATGTCATTGGAAATTTAATAAAATTATACTAATTACTTTATATTAACATTTGGACATTTTTTTTAACTTTCAAATCATATAATTTTACCTTAAATGATATGTGAATGGATTTCAATCATCTAGAATACATAATCATATCTCAATATTGGATTCTAAAAGATTATAATTTACAATACACATTCCATTTTTAATCCTATTTACCATTAATTTAACACGTGTGTTTACTCTTTGGATTATATTCGATATGAAAGTGTCAATTGCTCTTCAAATTCTAATTCTAATTACCAAGGATTTAGATTAACTATTAGAAATTGGTGAGATTCCACATTTATAAGAATTTTTTTTATGGTCAAACTATTTGAATCATTTTCTCTAATTACAATTATTTTCTAAATTCAATTGAAAATTTCTTCTTCGTAATCCAAATCTCAAATCTTTATTACTTTATATTTTCTAGATTTTGAATAAATGAAAGCTCGTAGCTATATAATTACACTACAACATTTAAACTAAAAAGATCAAATTTAATATTACATTAACATTATAATCCTTTTATTAGACTAAAATTGTAATTTTTTCTTTTAGTAATGTTGGATTTAAGGTCAAACATGTAACATTAAATCTCAACGAAATATCCAGCATAATTATAGCATATTTCAAATGTCAACCTAACGTCAACTTTAAAGTTGGCCATTAAGGTGACATAAATTTAACTTTGTAATAACAGGAAATCTAACGTGAATGTGACAACTCAATAACATTATTTTGATTATACGATGACGTTGAATATGTCGTATCGTTGATATTAAATTTGAACTGAAGGTGACACTTTCTTGACATTATTAAAACCACACGACTACTATATCTAGGGTTCAAAAAAACATTTATGACATGTTAAAATGACACATTGATGGCATTAATTCAAGCAAACTTTTCTAACAAATGGTGTGCACATAAATTTTTGGGCAACACTTTTGTCATGTATTGGAAATGGTTTCTAAAATGGGTGATTGTTGCAATTGGATTTGCTTCTAGATTGAAGGAAATGTTGGATGTCCCCAAGTTCTCTTAAATCCATTCTTCATGATTTTGGACAAAGGAATGGATTTGTTCTTTGAATCATAATGTGGACATCACATAGGTTGTCATGCTTGCTAAATCATTGCTCTTTTGCAAGCTTAGCCATGTCCAAAACCAAGACATACAACACTATTCTCTATTCCATTTATATGTTTTTCGCACATGGTTATTTCAACCCGTCCATCATTATATTCAATAATATGTTATAGGTATCTTATAATTTGATATACAAGTAATCATATCTTTTTATGTCTCATTGGATTGGAAGATTGGGAGTGTTTCTTTGGTTCACTTTTTAGATGGTGTAATTGGATAATCGATCGATGTTATCTTGATAGAAAGAACATGCTTTGTGAGATTTTCCTAGGATTTAATAAGAGAACTTTAAGTTTAGAAGTCTTGGCAACTAACTCTAATGATGATAATATTACTTTCTTTTAGTCAATTTTCTTCTTTACAAATATTTCATTTTCTGTACTTCCTACCTCTTGTTACTTATGTCTGTCATTATTCTTCAAGTTGCAATTACTCTTAACTTGCATGAGTGTTTTTCATCTCCTCATTTTTTGGTCTTCCTATTATGTATCTCTTTTGTAGAGTTTGTTTCATAATATTGGACTCCAAATGATTCACATAATAATGCTCCTCTTTATCATCAAAAAGTGTTTACTACTGATGATATGCTTTCAATTCTCACCTTTCATCACTATCAATTTCATAACCACGTTCATAAAATGAATACTCCTAATCACCTTGATATTAAACTATGCATAATATATTTACCTTTGGTCTTCATCTCCTTCCACAAATGTCTCTCTTGCACACTATTCATATTCAATATCCTATAATTTGATATAGATATCTTATTCTAACTAGTGCCTAAAGAAAAAACTATTTTCTAACCATTGCTTTGAATAATACAAATCTTCATTGTCCATTCAAATTTCAACAATTGAAAAAATAAATGATGATGGAAGTAAACAATATATCTACCAAATAGCCAAAATATGTAAAACAAAAGAAAGAGGATATTTTATGGAGCTAAAATATATTGGTGCATAATATATTTAAATATTTTTAAAAATACTTAAACCAAAATCTTATTGGGTAAACTATCATTTATATTGAAAATATATATTTTAGTATCTATACATTTTGAAAAAAAAAATACTAAAAAATAAATAAAAATTAATTGCATTATTCACAAGTTACAATGCAATCCTTAATTTATTTATTTTCAATTGTAAATTTGTAAAAATGAAGAAAATAGAAATAAAATTATAAAAGAAGGAAGAATAATTATTATCTTTAAAACTTAGACATAAAATAGATTAACTAAATTGACTATTACAATGAAGATAAGTTTCTAAATTAATATCTATTACAATTAAAGACAAATAGGATAACAAGTTAAGTGGACTTGATCAATTCTATGGTTAAGCATTTTTTAGTTAAAGTAGTATCAGGATGAGTGACATCTAGGAAGTTCTTAATCTATAATCTTCATCCCTATGAACATCATCTAGATATATCATAAATTAATATATTTAAAATTCATAAAATATTCAAAATGATCTTATATTATAAAAATTAAAAATACTTTAAAAAGTCATAATTTAAGAATAATAATTTGATGTTCTATCTTTAATTTTCTTTTAAATTGATATATACTTTTATAACAATCATCTAGATATATCATAAATCAATATAATTTAAAATTCATAAAATCTTCAAAATGATTTTATATTATAAAAATTAAAAATAGTTTTAAAAAATCATAATTCTATAATAATTTTATATTCTATCTTGAATATTTTTAAAATTGATATACTTTTAGAAAAAATATTTTAAGTCAAAATATTTTTTTCAAGTTATATTTCTTTACAAAATATCATATTTTTCAACAATAAATATTTATAATTTATTAACAATTTAAAATATTATATATATAATAAATTAAATATAGAGATTCAATAAAATTTAAAATTATAAAATAACATTTATTAAAGTTCAGATATTTAGAGACGTGGTCGGATGAAGCTCCATCTTTAAATGATTTTGATATATAAGATCCTCTATCCTCACACCTTAACTAAAAAGACTTTTAATTTAAAAATATACTTATTCATCATATTATAAACTATTTATTGCAAAAACAAAGTTACTAATATCTATATAATCTAATTGTTTTGGTATAAAATAATAAAATACAATTTATAATAGAAAAAAATCTACAAACCCATCAAATTGTATACACAGAGTTGCAATACTTTCATCCATGACACGCGTTCATCTACAATCCGTCGATGTCACTTTGG
This sequence comes from Sequoia sempervirens, assembly GCA_007258455.2. Taxonomy (NCBI): domain Eukaryota; kingdom Viridiplantae; phylum Streptophyta; class Pinopsida; order Cupressales; family Cupressaceae; genus Sequoia; species Sequoia sempervirens. Next base: position 14,928 of record VDFB02339747.1, read on the forward strand.
GAAAACGACTGCTTGATGTTTTATGTCGGTGGGAAGGCATCTCCATCTAAATGTCTATTTTTAAAACGAACTAAATTATTTTAGTTGAACCAGTGTGAACGCAACTCCTAGGCGGCGCCTAACAGTGTTACTCGACACTTGTCCTTTTCCATTCAGGGGTACTTTTTTCATCAACAAATTTTATTCTTTTTCTCTGAAGCAAAGCTTAAATTTACGGTATTTGGGTTTTTATAATTTTATCATTTGAATTTAACGCTATTTTTATTTGTATATAGTTTTAAGGTTAATTTTCATTATTCATTATTTTATTTCAAATATATGGGTTTTAGATGTACGAAAAAGATATATACGTTTTTATCTAAAATTTAAATTCAAGTTTTGTAATGTTTTTGTCTTAAAGGATAATGGTATTTATGCATTGAGAAGGGAGAATATTTTTATTTTTTAAATTAAACATAAATTTTGATAAATGATTCAAGATGTGTACATTCAAAATGTAAAGATAATTTAAGAATACGAATTATGATATTTTGAATCTAATATCTAAACTATTAAATAATTTTTAAATAGTAAAGGTCAAACAAGTTAAATAATTACAATTGTAAGAGGTAATCTTATTTTTTAATGAAATACATTTAGGTATGCAAACCCCTTCTTCTTCTAGTTTCAATTTTTTAAAATCCATAGGTGGAAAATTAATGAAGTGCAATTTGGGACTATACTTTTTTCAAATTTGAATGAACCGATAAAAAATATAGTACATATCTATTTGTGGCATATGAAGAACATAATAGAAAATATAAGTAAAAATTAAAAAAATTAGTTATTCAAATAATAGAAAAATTATGTGCTTAGAAAGATAAGAACATAATACATTTTGTAATGGTGTTCTCACATAATCTCATCATGAAATATGTAATCTTGGGCATGAAAAAAATCATTTCTATATCTATTTTGGTGATTTTTTGCCCATGTGTTCATGCGCATAGTCACAAATCTTAATTATTTTATATCCATCCATAAGATACCATTATGATTTATATGATCATTCAAGGAGCATCATTAAGCATCAATATTGCATCCTTAGCATCTTTGGTACCACGACATGTTTGCTTGTTGTCTTCAATCATTTTTACTAAAATTTTGAATTATTAATAATGGTTTAATCAAAGGAGAATAAGATTATCCCAAAAAGATCCTAAATAATATCTCTTGATAGCATCCCTTTGCAAATATCATGATGAGTAGATTCTAGTCATCATTTTCTATAAATATTATTTTTCATTCATAGGGTTTGAAGATCTATGGCTAGGGTTCAAATCTATAGGAACAAAGGTTAATCTCACATTTATGAAAGTGAAATAGAATATTAAGCAAAATATTTAAATATTTTCAGGTATTCTTCTAATAAATCATCATTTTCTAACATTAATGATCGATCCAAGGTATCTAGCATAAAAATTTACATCAAGTTTTGATATTTAGATACACGAGGAGGGTTCAAATCTATAGACATAAAGGTTATATCTACAATCACAAGAGAAGCAAAAAATCAAACAAAAAAATTATTGATTTGACGAGGATCCCCAAAAGTGTGATGGTAGGCTTGGAACTCTCGCCTAAATTAGAGTAGTATAAAAATATCAATGAAAGGGGTTGAATTCTACATAGCATGGTTCCATGCTTATGTAATATTTGTCACAAGTCCAAGGACCTAGATCTATAAGAGCATATAGACCTATTCTTAAGAAGTTCACAAGTCACATAAAAGAAGCCTTTTGGCAAAAGGGGTGATGTAGAGTTTTTTTGTCCAAAAGAAGTTATTAGTTTTAAGCATCCACTAATTCAACTCTACTTGATTTGATGAAAATTTATGGAAGTGGCAAGTATATAGGTATTAAATAAAATAATAAGTAAAAAACTTTATATATTTTGAATATAAGTAAATCTATTTATGTTCTTCATTAATAATAATATGTTACACATAAATATAATATTTATTTTACTTAAGAAACTCAAGAAAAAGGGAATGTAATAGCCGCCTTTAATTTTTTTCAAAATATTCAACATAAATTAAAATACAATGCAATGTCCTTATCACTTTTTGATCACCTAGTCTCTAGATGGGCAAGGTGAGAACATATGATGTATAGGACCACACCTATTTATCTAAAAGTAGAAAATGAAGTAATCTAATCAACTAAATCACACAAGGTTGCATATCCAGTCAAAACTTCACTTCTTCAGTGGAGTGTGTTTGATGTAAGAACTAAAAGGAACACTTCTACATTTGTTCATTAGACTCCAATTATAATAAATAAAAAACACTTCTCAGTTATTGAGTGGAGTGCAATTACAATAAGCATAGAAACTTCACACTTATTTAGTGGAGCACAATTACAATAAGCATAGGAACTTCATGGTTTTCAATGGACTACAATTACAATAGGCACAACTACTTTCACTTATTCAATGGGGTGTGAAAATACATTGAAATGCAAGATGAAGCCACTAGTGATACTACTATCCAAGGTATTACAAGACAATATAAAATGCATTACAAAATCATCATAAGAAAATATAAAGTTGGTGATTTATATTCGTATAAAGTTACGATCATAGCTCTTAACTATTATAAAAACCTAGAATAAACTTAATAACATGGATAACAAAATGCTCAAGTACCCAACAAAGGTATACCTTAGATAAATGGCATTAGAAGCTAGTTGTAGGTTTGATATCACTTGATTCTGCTAATAAACTACCAAATCATAATGAAACACAATGAGAGCACATTATAAACATCCGAAGATGATAATTAGAAGCACCCAACACAAATTAGAATTGAAACACCACTCCAACTTGTATGAATAGTAAGACAAACAATCCAAAATGCCACTTACACCTCCAAAATGCTTGTCAACACTAGATAATGGTTAGGAACTATTGAAGATGATATGATCCTTTTGATTACTAAAATTTTATTAAGAAAAAAATATAAAATCGTTCAAAAATAGGATCTGCATTGTAACTCCTAAAGATTTGAAACCCATCTTAAACATCTTAAAATCATATATACATTAAATATAACTTAAAGTATTGTGTACCTTGGAATTTTACCCTACTCTAATGTGCAAAGCAACTAAAAATGCGAATGATAAAAGACTAAGGACACTTTAAGATTAGCCTAAAGAGTGATAAAACAAGATGCAAATGATTATACCTTCCTTGTTGTTGAAGACTCCTTGGTTGGCCCTTGATTGGGATGATTTTGTGTGCTCCTTGGATGGCTTGTGATGTAGCTAGATGCAAGATTGAAAGTGTAAAATGATCAAAGTGGATGGATAAATGATAACAAGTGCTTGAGAATACAAATTGATAGCATAAGGTTACTCAAATCAAAGTGTTCAAAATGCAAATTGGCAGCATAAGGTTACAAAATGGCTAAGTGTTGAAAATGCCCTTGAGGAGGGGGGTATTTATAAGAGAATTTGAATTCTCTAGAGAATTCAACGGTCAAGATTCATCCAACAAGGTCAAGATGAAGGGCTATGGTGAGTTGAGAACTCACAAGCCCTCACATCTTGACATGTGGATGGTGAAGTGGCTAAGGGGAGATGAGGTGTAAGTGAGGTGGCCAAAAGGTACATGAGGTGTAGACAGTACAAGCACCTTGCAAGTACATTGGGAGATGGGAAGAATCTTGGGTGAATAAAAGTGAATTTTAAATTCACAATGATTGGAAGAATCTAGTGAATAAGACAATGTTCCCAAAAGGTGGGAGTTTGTCACATGTGACTTGATGTGACAAGTCAAATGTTCTAGAAGATGCATGGGAAAAGGGGATTCTTGGAGGAATAAAAAGGAATTAAAAATTCCTTGAGAGATGGAGAGAGTTGACCAAGGTATTGATTAAGATTAATTAATCAGTAATTAGAAGATAAATGAGGATTAGAAGCCAACTTGCAAAATTGGAGGATGTGACACATCCCTAATGAAGAAATTAGGAGATGGATTAGGATTAGATGAAAATGATGTGAGGAATTAAATAAATATAATATTTATTTAATTCATTTGATGAAAAGAGAATTAAAGAGGGTAAGGTATTTAATTAATAAATACCTTAGGGATTTAGCGTTGATTCATGATATTAATTAAATAATAGTAATATTACTTAATTAACTCGGATAAGAGGATGTTTAGATGAAAAGTGATAAATTTGGATAAATTAAGTGTCCAAATTTGGATGTCTATATTTTTCCCCTTTTTGAGATGGTGCTATGAAGTAGCATCATTTCAAAGAATATTAAAATATAGAACTTAGAAGAAGATGGTTAGATTGGGAAAGATGCCCCAGTCATCAAAGGATTGATTGGAAAAAAAGATGATGGGGATGAAAATGAGGATGAGGGATTAAGGATGCCCCCTCGAGAGGACATGCGGGTTGAAGAGAACACAGGTGTGCTCTCGAAATAGATGAGATGAGGGAGATGATGCGAAGTGATGGACAAGAGAGAAGGAGAAGCGATAGGAGATGGATGAAGCACAAATGGATTTTAGGACGAAAGGTGATGTTGCCCCAGTCAAGGTACAAGCTAAAATGGGTTGATGATGGATGGAGTGTTGTTAATGAATCACAAGGATAGGAGAGGATATGTCCCACTGAGTGGTATTGATGAGGGAAGGATACATCCCAAAACACCACTAAAGGATAGGGAAGAATACCTCCCGATGATGATGATGATGAAAGTTTTGTTGATGAGGGAAGGATACATCCCAAAACAACACCAAAGGGATAGGGAAGGATACTAATGGATGATGATGATGATGATGATGATGATGATGATGGGTCAAGGCTAGTAACGAGACTGGGGACAAGACCAAGGATTTGATTAGGTGATTTGTGCAACATGGAAAAGATGAGGAGAAGATTGATATGTGAGATGGAGAGAAGGATCTTAAGATTTGGTTTGATATCCAAAGATTTGGACTGCAGATAGACTTAAAGCTCAGATTAGGGGTTTGGTTAAGCTCAGGTTGGGATAAGATTAAAGCTCAGATGAGGATTGGATTGAAGACTAGAATGATTGAAGGATATGATTGGATTGATTCTACACCGAGTTCCAGGGTTTAGAGGGCGCAAGGTGTTGACAATTAGATTTTTCCCGATTTGGCAATTTTCAAAAATTGTCAAACTTTTCCATTTTAGGAAACCTCACGGATATACTTTTGGGAGTCCAAATTTTTTTCAAGAAATACCCAATATTGAGATAGGATGAATTGCCAACTAACATCCCAAATTCGAGATATGCATTTCGAGTTATGAGTGAACAATTTTTCAAAAAGCTAGAAAAAAACACTAAATTGAGATTTTGAGGGTCAAGATGAAAGTTTGAGGCCCCGAAAATATGGCAAAATGGATTCCAACGACTTTCAAAAAAAACCTATTGGGAATCCACTTCTTATCTCATAATGCAACCACCCGTCAAATTTCAACTCAAACGGACACCCGAGTCAAAAGTTATGGCCTCCGGAAGTTTCGGTGTAAAAATCAAAAATTAATTTTGAAAATTTCAACACATGGGTTTTGATGGCGGAGGGAAATTAGAAAATGGGTCAGGATTAGTTTATTAAAAAAAATCCAAAAAAAAGTGGAAAATCAAGGGGGAGGAAAAACAAGGCGGGGCGTAGCCACCCCTACCTAGGACGCCACCGCCACGGCTTAGGGTGGAGCCGCCCCAGCCGGGGGCGGTGTCGCCCAGCTGCAGCGGGGGTGCCTCGACCGAGGGGCAGTGCCGCCCCAGCCAGGGGCGGAGCTGCCTTGCTGTAGCAGGGCGGTGCTGCCCTGGCCGGGGGCGGTCCCGCCCCGTTACAGCGGGGTGATTCCGCCGCAGCCAGGGGTGGTCTTGCCCAGCCGCGACTAGGTGTCGCGCCCTAGCCAGGGGCGGAGTGCCGCCTGGCTATGGCCAGGCGGTGCCACCCCACTGCGGCAGGGAAGCGCCGCTCGGTTGCAGCCGAGGCAGAGCCGCCTCACTGCGGCAAGGCAGAGCTGCCCCAGCCGGGGGCGGAGTCTCCTCGCTACGGCAAGGCAGAGCCACCCCGCCCAAGGGTGGAGCCGCCCTATTGCGGCATGGCGATGCCACCTCGCTGCAACCGAGCAGGGCCGCTCGGAGCGGGAGCGCCCAGTCAGAGGGCAAAGCCGCCCTGGTAGTGGGCGAAGCCAACCCAATGGGGGGGGCAAGGAAAGAAGAATGCAAGAGGTAAGAGAAAGGACGAAGAGATAGGAAAAAAAGATAGAGGGATGGGCGGGATTGTGAAGGAGGAAGGGATGGGGGATACATGCAAGATGATAGAAATGAAATGCAATCCTAATGTAAGTTGCCATCTTCGGAGCACTGAGTTTTGCTATAGCATAAGACAGCAAGTGCCAGGGTATGTGGAACCAAGGCGTAATAGTGGCTAATGTATGAAATAAACACAACAGACAAGAAGGCTATCCCAACACCCCAAAGTCACAAAGACCTTGGTCGGGCCAGGTATTGAGATAACCACAAGCACAAAAGGATGCCCCAGCATAACACAAGACCTCAGGGATCTTGGTGGGTACTACGTGGGACAATCAAGAAGACACAATCAAACAAAAGAGCAAGATATGCCCCTATGTTGACCAATCAAAACACACCATAATATGATGGATCATGGCGGCCTTGACAAGTGATGATAGAGAGCTCAAATGATAAACAAAATCCAAAAGTATCAAAATATCACAATCAATTTCAAATGTCCTGTGCCATAGGATCAAGGGGATGGATGGGATTGATGAGGTCTATTAGGAAGGATGCATCCTGTTGAGACCAAAGATGATGGATACTAAACTAAAAGATCGTTATGACACGGGATGTTCAAAATTGATTGGATCTCATAATACAAGTGGATCTCGTTTGTGAAGAACTGGCTAGATAAGGGCATAGCTTGATGACACGACACAAGGGACATGACACAAAATAAGAGACTAACACATCCTAGCGACCTAGGGGCTCGAGGGCCGATCAAATATTAGCCTTGTCTATGTGGAAGTGCAGAGCCCTCGTAGTTCGATAAAAGGTTGACGACAGACCATGATGGAGATTTTGATGGATGACCAAGATAGGATGGAGAACAAGAGAAAAGTGGACAATATAGATTGATGATGGATGGAAACCCTGGGGGCGGATCAAATGATCGACCTTGCCTACGTGAAAGTGTAGGGGCAACATAGTTTGATGAAAGGTGGACAACTGACCAAGATGGAGACCGTGATGGATGGTAAAGATAGGATGGACAAAGGGAGAAAGACCGATGATAGACGATAGAAGAGCAAAGTGGACAATGAAGATCGATGATGGAACCTCGGGGGTAGATCAAATGATCGACCTTGCCTACGTGAAAGCACAGGGGCAATGTAGTTCGACAAAAGGTGGACGACTGACCAAGATGGAGACCGTGATGGATGGTAAAGATAGGATGGACAAAAGGAGAAAGACTGATGATAGATGATAGAAGAGAAAAGTGGACAATGAAGATCGATGATGGAACCCCGGGGGTGGATCAAATGATCGACCTTGCCTATGTGAAAGCGCAGGGGCAACGTAGTTCGACAAGACCAAAGGCAAACAATGGATAAAGGATGATAAGATGATAGGATAAGTGGATAAAAAGATGGACCGATATGACAAGATAGGATAGACCCGCTTGGATTGATAGGATGATACGATCACATAAAGCTCGGGATGGATAATTATCCAAAGCATTAAAACGGACTTGGGAGGATGATATGATAGATAGATGAGTGATGAAAAGTGATAGGAGATTGGAAAGATGTGCGTAATAGCAGAGGTGATGATGATGAGATAAATGGCATTGGGTTGCATGGGGGAGGCCTATAGCCAGATACCAATGACAAGGATTGTGAGATGGGATGAGATGGGATGAGGATAAAGATGGAAGAATGGATAAAGATATAGGGATGGGGGAGGGGAGGGATTGTTTGGATGGATGGGAATATAAGGATTGGGAGATGAAAGGGATGCTAGGATAGATGGATACGAAGATAAGGATGGGGAGATGGAAGAGATGCTGTGATAGATGGATAGGGATATAAGGATTGGGAGATGAAAGGGATGCTAGGATAGATGGATACGAAGATAAGGATGGGGAGATGGAAGGGATGCTATGATAGATGGATAAGGAGATGAAGGGATGTTATGATAGATGATGTCTCCAAGGACTATGTCACAAAGGAAGCAGATGCCCCCACTCTAGATATGTCATATATGAGGAGGCATGAGGGATGGAAGACAAGTGGATGGGAAAATAAAGGAGATAACTAGATGAGGATAGGATGGGTGACTAAGGAATATGATAGAGCATGGATGAAGGGAATGTATACCAATAGGTGTCCAAAGCATGCATAGATAGGTGCCCTTATTTTATCAAGATCACAAGGATGGAGGGAATGGGAGATAAATGGGATATGATGGTAGGATGCGGAAGATAGGTGGGATGGGGGGATTTATGAAGAGGACAGATAACAGGAAGATGGGTGCATAGCTAGAAGCATAGTGGATGTAGGGAATGCATATCGTGAAGTTGCCCCCAAGCAGATGGGGATTTACGCATGATGCCTGCTTTACTAGGTTTTCATCATGGTACTTATCGAGGGCACTTGTTTGCCAAGTTTTCACCATTGGACGAATTATTTCTCTTTACTATTTTATTTTTTGATTTGATTTGATTTTTTTTATTTTTTTATTTTTACTTTTCTGATTTTTGACCTTTTGGATGTCATGCAGAAGGAGATGGGTAAGGATAAGGAAGTGGATAAGTAGATTTAGAAGACATATGATAAGGATCAAGGTGTTAAGAGCCTATGTTTGAAGTGACTGTTGGATGTTGGTACAACCTTATTAGGATAAATGAATTATGCATGAGGATGAATTAGAGGGATTTGATGGGGTTGATACATGGGATAATGGATGGGATGCTGGAAAGGGTATTGATAGAATGATGGGGTGGATATGTGATGGGGAGATGTGTTTGGGACTAACATTGGCACATGTGGTGGTGGATGTGAAAAGATAATAGGATTAAGGGATGGAGAATGTGGGGATAATGGAGGAGATGGAATGGTGAATTTCGGGACATAAGGACCCAAAACAAACTTAGGAGATGAAAGGGGTGTATGATTAGCTTTTGGATTGGTGACTTTGGATGTTCTTACAGATTTTTCATGTGATGGCATTACATCTTTTTTCTTTGGGATCCATGTGGTTTTGATCTTTGCTTTGGTGGGTCTTTGTGGCCTACAGATTTGATGTAGATTTAGATTTTTCTTCTCTTCACCATGTCTTTTGGAGGGGACATGGGGAGCCATAGATTCATGTGGATGTTGGGATTTATGCATTTTTTCTTTAACAACCAAAGTGCTTTTAGTAGCAATGGGATGGGTGTGAGGAGATGGATGATGTGGAGTGATGGAGGTAGGAGTATGGGGATTATGTGTAGATGGAGGATGTTTAGGTAAGTGCCTTTGTTGATCCTGACTATGGGGTATGTGAGAGGGATGTTTATGATGGATGAGATGGATAGGTGATGAATGGATGAAGGGGTGGATAGGACGAGATGGAGGAGGTGATTTTAGGATATAGGAGCCTAAAATAGATGTAGGACGGTCTGGAGGAAACATGGGCATGGTAGATGGAGGATTAGAGATGGTAGATGGAGGGATGTAAGGACCCAAAATGGATGGAGCAGATGAAGGAGGAATATGGATGGTGGTTTTGAGGTGATACGATAAAGGAGGAGGGATGGCAGCATATGGTCTGGTGGAGCGATGGGAAGAGCTGACATTTCTTTTGGAAAAGGTTCGTTGAGGACGTCTAAAGGTTGTACCAACATTTTTGGATTGCGAGTCATGAGTAGTACATCCAAGACCTTGCGGATAAAAATGTTCTTTGACTTGGATGGGCTCTATAATACCTTGCTCATGAAGGCCTAAACCTTTTCCTTGATAGTTCATTCTCTTGAGCATTCGATCTAGGACAAGATTTTTGTTATTCTGGAAGAATGATGCAAGTTCATTATTAGGTGGAAGAGGAGGGTTGGTGTATATGCTTTGTTTTTCTTCTGCGAGGAGACCACCATGGAGGAATGTGAGAGGACCAAGGGGATATGCAAGCGGTGTAGGTATAGCAATTTTAGGCGATGATGGGGGAACATGAGAGGGAGATGGTGGGATAGCAGCATGTGGATAGGTGATATTAGGAGAGGGATTAGGGGATATGATAGGATTTGGATTTGTGGTAGTGGGATCATGTAATGGAGATGGAGATGGAGTGGTGGAAGCTTGAATGACAAGGGGATCATGGGATGGAATGGATGGGGGACTGTGATCTTGAGGTGGACTAGATAGGATGGTAGGATCTTGATCTGGAGAAGGGGATATGTTGGCATGCTTTGGATTAGACTCTTGGCATGATTCATCGTGTGTGGGAGGCATGATAACGGAGTCTTGTTGGGACTCTTCAAGTGGGGAAGATGGAGGGATGGAAGATTCATGAGGTTCATTGGAATGGGCTTTGGTGCTACTAGGAGTGGGAAGAGTGGATTGGATTTGGGTGGATCTAGGAGTAGAGGGAGTGGATTGGAATTGGGTGTCTTTGATGGATTTGGTGGTTCTTAGAGTAGGAGATGGGGGTTCAATGGATTTAGTGGGTTCACTGGTTTCAATAGTTTGAGCAGTACTAGGGGTGGTAACATCAATAATAGGTGTGATATGGAGAAGGGTCTCATCACTAGTGACCATGGATGATGGATTGGGATGGCATGGTTCCATGACTTCAAGATGTGGAGTTGGGGATGGCTTCTCTGTAATGAGTCCTTGGAGAACTTCTAAAATGAGAGACTTGCATATGGTTGGCTTGGCTAGGGTGGTAGAAATGGATGAGGTATTATGGATTGGTGGACTAGGGTTAGATGGAGGAATGGGATTGAATGTAGGACTATTAGTAGATGGAGAAACGAGATTGGATTGAGGGTTAAGGTAGGGATATTGGAGGGGTAAATTAGGATAGGGGGACATGGACTGTGGATTAGGACAAAAGGATATAGGTGGTATAGTGGAACAAAAAGATGTGGGTGATGGATTATAATAAAGGTATTGGGATGATGGATTAGGATGAGGAGACATAGATGTAGGATTAAGGTAAAAGGGTGCAGATGTAGGATTAGTATGAGAAGATTGGGAAAGAGGATTATGATAGGGGGACATGGATGGGGAATTGTAATAGGAGTATTGGGATGGAAAATTAGGATAAGAGGATGTAGATGTTGTATAAGAGGATGATGTAGATGAAGGACATGACAAATATGGGGATGAAGAAGATACTGGATATCCATTGTCAAAGGTGGCATAAGGAGCATGATTAGGCATGGATGGAGACATAACGGGATAGCTCATAAGAGTAATTGGATTTTGGAAAGTGGGTGGAGAAAGCTTACTAGATATGATAGTGTCAAGGGGATCTATGTCGTATACCTCTTGATCGACAAGACTTTCATTATTGTCATCAACGTAATTAGGGTTTCCCTTGACTACTATTGATGGAGGATTAGGATTCATGATGATGATAGGATAAATAAAATGGATCAAAGATGATGAACTAAAGTTCAAATCAGGATTTTGGTCAAGCTCAGATCAGGATTGGATAAAAGCTCAGGTTAGGATGATTGGATGGGATTGCTTTTGATTTTGATGGGATTCGATAGATGGATGATTGGATCAGATTTTGATGGGATTGGATTTTGATTTGCTAGAATGGATTTTGATTGAATTGAATTGGATTATTAAGATCAATAGGATAGCATTGGTTGAACGGATGTGATTTGATTGATTGGACAACTTGATCGAATAATTGGTTTTGATAGATTTGGATTGTTGGATGGGTATGATTGGATGATGAAAGATGTGAGAGAGACCTTAAGTTTGATCAAAGGAAGTTACCCTTAGTGGCCTAGAGCTTTGATTGATTAAGAGGATGATTACGGCACCGAATCCACCTTAAGAGAAGAATGGATTGATTGGTCTGAGGATGATAACCTACGACACCAAATTCACCTCAAGATGGAAGCAAATTGATTGGGGTCAAAGTTAAAGACTAATAATCAAATTCAAGTGCTATGGTCAACTTGGGTAACCACTTTGTAATACAAGTTTAAGGTGGTTTGGTTATGAGTGGTGTTTGGTGATGTAAATGGTAAAATTATGATGTTCGCTAAGTGATGGTATGGACTTTTGAATGGAATATGAGGAAATTAGAATGAGTAGGTGGATTGAAGATGATTGTGAAGAATGAGTAGGGATTTAGAATGGTTAACAAAGATTTGGAGTGATAGGATGGAGGCTTAAATAGATCAAATGGAGGTTTTGGGAGACTTAAAGTGACAAAACAAAGGCTTGGGATGATAAGATAATGGTTGGGGAATGGTTAAATGATGGTTTAAAGGCTAAACAGATTCAAATGGGGTGATTTTGGGTGTTCAAGAGGGAAAATATGCCCTTCTGCAACAAAAATTAGGGGCGTTGATAGCTTTCTATAGTAAATCAGAGGCGCTTCCACCTTTTTGCAGCAAAACAGGGGGCCCTTCTGCCTTTTTGTAGCAAAACAAGGGCACTTTTTGCCATTCTGTAGCAAAATAGAGGGTGCTTCTGCCTTTCTGCAGCAGAACAGAGGGTGCTTCCGCCTTTCTGCAGTAAGACAGAGCTTGGTTTTGATGGTAATGGCTATGGAAAAGACTCAAAATGATAAAGTAAGGCCAAAGTATTAAAGATTTCACAGGTTTTTTCACAAGAAAAAACTTCAAGCAAGCACAATCCTATGATTAATGTTAAGGGTATGGCCTTGCCATCGGATGCACAAGGCTTCTAGGGAGTCATTGATATACTCTCGGTACGTGAGGCACAACCGTGAACACCAGCCCGTCATAAGCGTGAGTCGGGAACCCCAACGAGATACTGAAAGACTCGGACCAACTCTTCACATCTATCTAGGTATCACCTTAGCTTTGACGCTCCGCCAATTACAATGTGACTGAATTGGGGTACAACTTTCGTTCTCCCCCTTTATATACCCCGCTGATACGCGTGGTTGGAATCGTCCCTTGGGGTGATGAAATCCCCAAGCAGGTCCCACTAAAAAGAAGACACTAACCGCTTCCAACTACTCCCCAGGCTCACACGAAGTGCAAGGGAAAACTGAAAACAAATTAATGCCCCCTTGGGTAACACAAGAATAAACAATCACAACAAGTAATGAAGTTTACTCCCCCTAATTAGACTATATTCCAAAACAACAAGGATAATTTCAGAAAATCTGATCAAATAGATGGCCCTGCAAATAAATGTTAGCTATCTTTTTCTTCGTTCTTGGTCAATTACACCATAATATGCTACAAAACATTAGCAAAAAACACCAATATCCTTGCCAAAACAATGTTAGAGGGTTACTACTTGAAAATAGCAAAAAATGAGAGCAAAAACAAAGCTAAAATGATTGTTTTACCTTTCAAAATGTGCTGTTTTGGGGCGCTTCCACCTTTTTGCAGCAAAAGAGGGGTGCTTCTGCCTTTCTGCAGCAAAAATAGGGGCACTTCTGCCTTTCTACAACAAAATGGGGGCACTTCCGCCTTTCTGCAGTAAAATGGGGGCGCTTCCGCCTTTCTGCAGCAAAATAGGGGCACTTCCGCCTTTTTGTAGCAAGATTAGAGGGCACTTTCGCCTTTTTGCAGCAAAATGGGGGCACTTCCCCCTTTCTACAACAAAACAGGGGCGCTTCCGCTTTTCTGTAGCAAAACAGGGGCACTTCCGCCTTTCTGCAGCAAAACAGGGGCGCTTCTGCCTTTCTGCAGCAAAACAGGGGCACTTCCGTCTTTCTGCACCAAGAGGTTAGAGGAAAAGAACCTTTCAAAATGAAAGGGCGTATCTGCCCTTCTGCAAGAAACGTTATCAAATTTTTAAAAGGGAAAGTTGTACGCCCCACTGCAAGAAAGTGTTAGAAACGAACTTCCAAGTATACACCTAACTGCAACAAACTGTTAGAAGAAAATGAAATTGTCAGATATAGGGTACTTTCGCCTTTCTGTAGCAAACAAGAGGGCGCTTCCGCCTCTCTGCGGTAAAGCAGAGGGCAGTTCTGCCTTTCTGCAATAGGACAGAGGGCGCTTCTGCCTTTCTACGATAAAGTAGAGGGCACTTCCACCTTTCTGCGGTAAAGCAGAGGGTACTTCCGCCTTTCTATAGTAAAACAGAGGGCGCTTTCACCTTTCTGTGACCTTTTCCTGCAAAATTCTTAGCAAAAACAAAGGTTAAATGCAAGAACCCGTTTGTGGGTCCCACCGGGCGTGCCAAAAATGTGTACCTTAGAATTTTACCCTACTATAATGTGCAAAACAACTAAAAATGTGAATGATAAAAGACTAAGGACACTTCAAGATTAGCCTAAAGAGTGATAAAACAAGAAAGAAAATAGGTAAAATAAGATGCAAATAATTATACCTTCTTTGTTGTTGAAGACTCCTTGGTTGGCCCTTGATTGGGATGATTTTGTGTGCTCCTTGGATGGCTTGTGATGTAGCTAGATGCAAGATTGAAAGTGCAAAATGATCAAAGTGGATGGCTAAATGATAACAAGTGCTTGAGAATACAAATTGACAGCATAAGGTTACTCAAATCAAAGTGTTCAAAATGCAAATTGGCAGCATAAGGTTACGAAATGGCTAAGTGTTGAAAATGCACTTGAGGAGGGGGGTATTTATAGGAGAATTTAAATTCTCTAGAGAATTCAACGGTCAAGATTCATCCAACAAGGTCAAGATGAAGGGCTATGGTGAGTTGAGAACTCACAAGCCCTCACATCTTGACATGTGGATGGTGAAGTGGCTAAGGGGAGATGAGGTGTAAGTGAGGTGTCCAAAAGGTACATGAGGTGGACGAAGTACAAGTACCTTGCAAGTACATTGGGAGATGGGAAGAATCTTGGGTGAATAAAAGTGAATTTTAAATTCATAATGATCAGAAGAATCTAGTGGATAAGACAATGTTCCCAAAAGGTGGGAGTTTGTCACATGTGACTTGATGTGACAAGTCAAAGGTTCTAGAAGATGCATGGGAAAAGGGGATTCTTGGAGGAATAAAAAAGAATTAAAAATTCCTTAGGGGATGGAGAGAGTTGACTAAGGTACTAATTAAGATTAATTAATCAAGAATTAGAAGATAAATGAGGATTAGAAGCCAACTTGCAAAAGTTAGAGGATGTGACACATCCTAATCAAGGATTAGGCATGTGCACATCCCTAATGAAGAAATTAGGAGATGGATTAGGATTATATGAAAATGACATGTGAGGAATTAAATAAATGTAATATTTATTTAATTCATTTGATGAAAAGGGGATTAAAGAGGGTAAGGTATTTAATTAATAAATACCTTAGGGATTTAGTAAAATTAAGGATATTAATTAAATAATAGTAATATTACTTAATTAACTCGGATAAGAGGATGTTTAGATGAAAAGTGATAAATTTGGATAAATTAAGTGTCCAAATTTGGATGTCTACAAGTATAAAGAAGAAAATATCCATATGCAAAATTCACTTATACCTAAATGTTTATTTCATCCCTTGTACCCCCTCACAGTAGGTACATGTATTAAAAATAATAAATTTGATACGACCTTCAAAATTGCAACTTCATCCTTCATTAGCATAGACGGTCATGTAAGAACTATAGAACTAGGAATGATGCAAAATTTATTTTCATTTCATGTGAAATCAATAGCTTCAATTAGTATGGCTAGCTCCAACACTTCCATCAACCTCTAATACAAAAATCACACAAAACAACGTCAAAGATTCAAAAACCAAAAACATCCTCAAAAGATGTCAAATACCTCAATTATTGAAGTAACCAAAATGGGAACTCCACTTGTAGGGACATTGATAATTCTTGGATGAATTCACTCTAACTAGTTAGGGGGATTTTCATGTGTCCTCAAAACAAACATTTTCATGAGGGTTTTTGTCCTCAATAAAATTGAATATGAACATAGGTTCTTTCTAAAGAAAAAGAAATAACATAACGTATCTAACCTCAACAATGAGCTATCAACCTTCTCTTATAATTACATTTTGGAGGAAAGTAATAATAATAAAATAATGATTTCTTATTTTCCTCCACAAATTATTTTTTCAAATTAAATCATACTTTTAAGAGAGCAAAGTCCCCCTTGTGCCTAGGGATCCATTTGTAGGCACAAATTAAAATAATTTTTAAATAAATAATTATAACTTAGTTTCCTTTTTAATATTTCTTATTTAGGACTAGGGCGGGGGGCCTAGCTCGATTGGCTAAAGCATCCTATTGCAGGAAAGAGGTCACGAGATCTAGTCCCCCCCAAAACCCGTGGTACTAGAGAGCATGTCACGTAAGTGCCACCGGTCATGTGAAAAAAGTTTAACAAGCGCACTGCAGTTTATAGGGGGGACGGAAACCCGACCAATTCCTGCAATCTAAAAAAAATCTTATTTAGGACAACTTAAGTTATAATTACTCAATAATTTAGTAAATCACCCAAGTTGTAGAAAGCATAAAATACTACAAATATGAAATTTTGACCATTTCGATATGTCATTAAGGACTTTAGACAATCAATTTAAGCATCTTGACAATTGCCTAAAAATAACATGCTTCTCCAAGAAGTTTAGATCTAGTTCCCAAAAGGTTGAAATTGCATTATGAAAGCATCTTGAGGCTTACCAAGACCATATGAACTCACAACCATGAACAAAACCATTGCTTGACCAATCCTATACTCTCCAAGAAAGTTGAAGTTCTCCCTTGCTCACCAATTTTCCTATGAGAAAACTTTTTTTAAAAAGTTAATTGTTCTTAAATTGATTATGCTTGAGTTAGGGACAATTGATTATGCTTGAGAAAGGGACATTGCAAGAAAATATAGAGTAAACTAACTTACATATATTAAATACATCTATCTAAAAGATATTGAGAGATATCATAAATCTATCTAAAATATTTTATGTTCCCCATAAATAAAATAATATGTTGCACATAAATATAATATTTATTACGATTTTAAAAGTCAAAAGAAAAGAAAATATAGAGTGAATTAGCATTAATATCTTTAAAACATTTTTTAGATATCAATTTTGAAATTATTTAAGATAGATAGGAAAATAAAATAACTTTTAAATATATAAAATCTCAACATTTTTTAGAAAAATATATTTAATATATATATGCTAATTATAATTTAAAAAAGAGTTGATATTGGCATAGTGTAATTTGGTTTAAATATGGTGTTGTTCTTGCCATCAAGGTCCAAACTCTATTGAGATGTAATTGTTGAGTGTTTATGTTGGGGATGAGGTCCTCACCCCTTTAAAAAAAAATATTAGTTAAAATTCAACACAATAATAATTAAATAAATATAATATTTAAAAAATTATTATTTAACATTAAAAATCACATAAAAACAAATATTTTTATAATTATATAATTAAAAAATATTGACACAAATTTTTTTACATAATTTTAATCTAAAATATTATTTCAATTAAAACCCTAATTTCAACCTCATTAAAAAATAAACAAAAGAGAAAAATGATTTATAAATTAGGTATTACATAGATAGTAAGTAAAATTTTAGATATTTTAAATATAAGTAAATAGATTTTATGTTCACCATAAATAAAATAATATGTTACACAAATATAATATTTGTTGTACTTTAAAGATCAAAACAAAAGAAAATATGAAGTAAACTAGCATATATATTAAATACATCTATTTAAAAGATGTTGAGAGATGTCATAAATCTTATTAAAATATTTTATGTTCTTCATAAATGAAATAATATGTTGCACATAAATATAATATTTATTACATTTAAAAAAGTTAAAACAAAAGAAAATATAGAGTGAGTTAACATACATATCTTAAATAAATCTTTAAATAGATGTATGACATCTCTCAACATCTTTTAAATAGATGTATTTAGCTAATATATATGCTAGTTTACTTTATATTTTCTTTTGTTTTGATCTTTAAAATACAACAAATATTATATTTGTGTAACATATTATTTTATTTATGGTGAACATAAAATCTATTTACTTATATTTAAAATATCTAAAATTTTACTTACTATCTATGTAATACCTAATTTAGATATCGATTTTGAGATTATTTAAGATAGACAGGAAAATTAAATAACTCTCTTTAAATAATAACTTTAAATTGATAAATCTCAACATCTTTAGATAAACATATTTAACTAACATTTGCACCTAAAAAAGTTTAAAGATTATGGCTATAGAAAACTATATGCATGTTAATATGTTAGAGAGTATGTGTTTATGCATGCAAATTCTAGTTGCATGTGGTTGGATTAAATAATTAATAATAAATGCTAAATAATGGAATGAATTTTTTTTTTAAAAAAATAACTTTTGTCCTTAAAGAAATTAATTATTATGAAATTATGAAATATTTGCATACAAATTTAAAAACATACAGCAATGGAAATGAAAAAATGAAGTTACCATCAAATTGAGAAAAAACAATGGAAGTGAAAATAGAATGTTTCCATCCAATTGTCAAATCAATATTTATTTGGATTTTATGTGATAATTGAGATTTTTGAGGCTTTTACCTAATATTTTAGAGGCTTTTACCATTAAACGACAACTAGTTTACCATTAAATGACAACTAAAAGTTATTTTCACACAACTTAGTGATTTGGAGTTGTGAGACTTATTTCATATTCAAATCCCACACTATATGTAGCCTATTGACTAATAAATTTAAAAATTCAACATAATATTAATTAAATAATATTATATTAAATAAAAATTATTATTTAATATAAAAATATATGTTTTTAAGATTAAAATATTAATTAAAAAACTTTTACATAATTTTAATCTAAAAATATTCTTTCAATTAAAACCTAGATCTCAACCTCATTAAAAAATTAAACAAAAGAGATGAAACCTAGTCATGTAGGAGCATTCTAGTAGGCCACTTTATTCTTACATTTATGGAGAAGCACAAATAAAAAAATCAATTATCAAATAATTCGAAACACGTGTCATAAATTAAATATGATTTGACCTTCATTATGCATTCCTTATTATTACTTTATATGATAATACTTTAATGCTTATTATTACTTTATATGATAATAGTTCAATAAAATATCAGATTGTTGTTTCAGTTAAGAATGACTTAAAAACCAAGTTGACAGTTTAAAGTTAAAGTGGTTGGGTCTGCTATTCCCATAACCCACGTGGGGTAGTCATATATGTCGAAAGGGCTGAGTAGTACCTAAGCAAAGGAAGAATCCCAAAATCTTCCTTCACATGGCCGAAAATCAGGCAGAGGTACACTAAGTGTCAGACAAGCATATGAGGAAAACACGGTGTGGCGGTGATTCAGGTAACACACATTCAAAAAGGCGTGGCCCGTGACAAGGAATGATCACCAATCATTATCGGGATTGACTTTGTTTGGAGGCGAAGCAACCAACGAAAAGTGGGCTTCCTGGTGTGCCCTTCATATTTATGTTCCTCCCTTGTCCACTTACGTCTGTCCTCTTACCACTTTGAACTGCCCCCTCACGAGCCCTTCACGTGAATGTCTCTTGGGAAAGGAGAGCCAAGGCCCACCGTCACTATCTTCACCATCGCCATCACGTTCCCCACCACCATCACCATCATCATCACTCTCCCCACCACCATCGCCATTCCCCCCCAACACCACCACCACCACCACCTATTTACTAATCAATGGATACATCAAGAGAGATCCGCCGTTTACTCTGAAGATTTATCTTTTTAAATTGTGTTGGAATGTTCATTTTCAAAGGCAGTTATTCCATGAGATTGGACAATCGAATAGTTTATTCCTATACATCTGATTTCACAGCTCAAATCTAGAGCCGTACACTTTTCTTTCCTTATAACGTTCAAGGTGTCTGAGCTTGGCCCATGTGTTTTTGGGATACCGACTTTAACGAGATAGGAAGGGCTGCACGTCGCCTCTTTCTTCCTTCCTCCACCTCCTCATTATTACTTTTGTTGTCATCCAAATCAAGATTGTGATCCCCGAATCATAAAGTGTTTGGCTCTCCTACAAAGTCCCATCTTCTCTCATCCTATCTATTGCTCTGCAAATCCACATAATTTGCATGTTGTGAGGTTTAGGGTAAGAGAGGTTATGGAAGTAATGGGTGCAGTGAATCAGGATTGTGATACGACGCTTGGTCTGGGAATCAGAATTGGTATAAGTGGACAATCTAATGGCGGCCCATCAGTCCCAATCGAGTTAGATCTCCTCCCGTTGGCTCCCATCCCTCGCCAGTCAGCTGCTTCAGAGGTTTTCCAATGCGCAAACAGTTTATCAGGTAAAAACTTCACCTTGAATTTGCGAAGCTTTTAGATTTGATTGTGTGAACATTTGCGAAGTTTTTGGATTTGATGGTGTGAACATTTTCTCATCAACGTTTGGAATCAACGTTTGGAATCGTATTCTATGAACCATAATCAAAATAAAGAATTAGCGAAGATATTTTGATTTTGAATGGTGTTCTAAGTCAGGGTATGCAATTGCAGAGCAAGGGTCAGGGCATGATATCATCGATGTCAATAAGTTGCCTCTTGCAACCTCTTGTTCTACCTCTACCCAACATGACAATATTATCTCGTCGTCCCCTCACAGAGAAGGTAGCTATGGCGTAGATATCAAGAGAGAACGTGATGGGCTTACAGAGGATTTCGAGGTGGAGAAAGGTGGTTGTAGAGTTAGCGAGGAAGAGGCAGAGAGCGGTGGTACAAGGAAGAAGCTCAAGCTGTCACAAGAACAATCTGCACTCTTGGAAGAGAGTTTCAGAGAGAACAGTACTCTTAATACTGTAAGGGTTTCTCAACTCTAAATTGGTCTAGGTTTGATTGTAGGGAAGTAATTTTGTCTGAACTTGTAGATAGTAATATATAATGTCTGTGTGTGCAGAAACAAAAGCAAGCCCTGGCCAAGCAACTGAATCTTCGCTCTAGACAAGTTGAAGTCTGGTTCCAAAACAGGAGGGCAAGGTAGTAATCAGCCTGAACCATGCCGGCAATTGATTTGATGCCATAAAAGAACAATGATAATTTCAGCTTTTGTTTATTTTTGGATTTAATTGTGTAAAAGTTTTCTATCATAAGGATGAAATAGTTAAAGAGGAAAAATGATGATGGATTATGGAGTATGACCCGAAATGTTGGTTTTGGATCATATTCCATGATCTATCATCAAGATAAAATTGATAGAAAAAATAAATGATGATGGTTTATGGAGTATGATCCGAACCTTTGGTTTTGGATCATGTTCAATGATCTATCATCAGGATGAAATAACTAAAGAGAGAAATGATGATGAATTATAGAATATGATCCGAAATGTTGGTTTCATATCATATTTCATGATCTATCATCCAGATGAAATAATTAGAGAAGAAATGATGATGAATCATGAAATATGATCTGAAAAATAGATGATAAAAGAATTCTACATAATAAAACAAGGAAATATAGCAAACTGATATTATGAACCGTGAAAATTTCATGACTTTAAATGATAATCTAAATGCTTGAAACTGATTCACTTTCACAGGACCAAGCTCAAGCAAACAGAAGTGGACTGTGAGTTCTTAAAGAAATGCTATGAATCACTGAGGGAGGAAAACAGAAGACTGCAGAAAGAGTTAGCACAACTGAGATCTGTGAAAGTGGCAGCAGCGGGCTCTCCCTTGTACATGCAGTTGCCTCGTGCAGCTCTAAGCATGTGTCCTTCCTGTCAAAGAGTTGTAACCTCTGATAACGCCAGGCCTTTTACTCCTTTACCAAATCCACACTTGTATACTTCATATACCCATTCTTCAGTACCCTGCTGAAGGAATTCTTATGCGTACACTCACTTCATATCATTCATCTCTGTAGAGGCCGCCCCCATATTCATTGAGGAGCCGCTATGCACCAGCAGGAATGTAAACTAACTTATAGATAGATCTTAATGGGATTTCTCCCTTGCTACAGTTGTACCCAACTCTGTACAAAAATGTAGTCATATATTATATATCTGTCAATACACAGACCATTATCTGTTATCGGTCTGTCTCAGGTGTATAAACTGTTCCACATATAATATATGTTCAAAATCACAAAGCTGCTCTGTGACTTTCTTTCTGTTATAATTCCACTGTAGACAATTATAATTGACTGACTTTGATTTAATGGCTGTCTATAATTGAGGGCAGACAGTGGAAGGGAAGAATAGCTAAAGATCTTTGATTGGATAGAAAATGTAAATAAATTTGAATAGAAAATAATTTCTATATCAGTAGTCAGAAGTGCTTAGTGGCTAAGGTTTGTGCAGAATTGTGATGGGTATATGCCATTAATGGGACCCGCTCTGATGAATGATTTGTGGGTAATCTCCTGCGTGAAGTGCACCGACTTGCAGTACTGGGATGGGGCTTTTCGTGGAAAGAGAATCAGACAGACGTTAGTTGATTTCTTTGGTAAAGACAAGGTGCAAAAATTGGGAGCTAAGTTTCCTTTTTAAATCTGTACTTTGGACCGAAAGCTCATTCAATCTCCATCCACATATTTAATTTTTTTTATTTTCAAGATTGAAGAGGGAATAAAGACTCACCTCAAATATCTAGATTTATCAATTAAATAATTTAATCACTTAAGCAATTAATTAAGAATATTAAAGTTTAGATAAGTAGAGAATTGATTTTAAAATTAATAAAGAAAGATATATGGTTTTCTTAATTAAAAAAGTTTAGATTAGTAGAGAATAAATTTTAAAATCAATAAAGAAAGATAGATGCTTTTAATTTTGTATGTGATGATAATTAGTATATTCATCTTAGATACATTTATATAAAATGTATTATAGATATTATTTTCAAGATGCTTGTTCTTTTATTAGATGCATGATATAAGTAAAAAAGTTATTCATTTTTTAAAATTTTTTTACATATAAACTTTTATTAATATTGTAGATATCTTAAATACATCTATCTAAAATATTGAAAAGATACCAAACTTCAATTATTTTATTTACTTCAGAACTATTTAAGAATTCAATTTATTTTAATTAAATTGTTCTCTATTTTTATTACATAAAAGAGTTATTTTATTTAACTTTAAAATTATTTTATTTTATTTTTATTTGAAGAGCTATTTTAATTTATTATCTTTTTTTTTTTATCATATATTTTTTTTTATTTTTTATTTTTTATTTTACATCCATAGTTTCATCTATACTTATATGCCATAGATTAATTTTTAATTTGTATTTTTTAACAAAATGTCAACCCTATAATTGAAAAATAATATAAGTTTACATGCTCACAACATGAGGCTCTATGATGTCATTATAGCACATCACTCAACATAATCAATGTCAAGCATTGTTGGCCACAAATTATATGTGTGTGTGTATTGTTGGTAATATATATATATATATATATATATATATATAAATGAAAAAAAATTATTTATTTATTTTAAATTTTGTTTTTATTTAAAAGAAGATGTTCAAATAACATCAACCCATAGTTTCTTTCAAAATCATGCAATTAGGTGCTTCTCCCCTTAATACAACTATAGGTTATGTCTCTTAACACAAATATCTTGTTGTAATATATTTTTTATGATTAGACTTGAAATTTTGTTAAAATATTTTTATTGTGAGGGTTTGGTAGATTAATAAATAAATTTTGTACATCTAGGGATCAACGTTAGATGAGCAAAGCATGAACATCCAGGTGGGCTGACAATCGACATCACCCAAAAACAAATTTCAGGTTTGAGTTTCAGTTGTGGTGTGTTTTAGGTTTCATTTGACATTTCTCGACATTGGTTGTAGCAAGAGTTGCACTATTTCAATTTTGTGAAGTTGTCATCTCGATGTGTAATAACACAATTTTTGTGCTCATTTAAAATCTCACAATTCGGGAGGGCTAGAGTAAAATCCTTTTGTAAGGGTCCATGGGGTACCATTCTAAGTCTACATGCCAATTTTTGCATGAATCAAAGAACTTTGGATTCTTTCACCTGTAGACACCCAACTCTATCAATTGACATAATTGTTGATCTTTTAGTTTGTTTATGTGATTTCTCCATTTTGTTTCATTTACAAATTAACCTCGATGAAGTTACTTTTATTTATTATAGTGAGAGTAAATTGGAATGAGAAGAGGCATCTAGGAGAGAGAAAAGGCCTAGCCAGAAGAAAATTTAAAAAAAAAAAGATTTGGGGGAAATACAAAATGGCACCTTATGGAGAATAGAATAAAAAAATGAAATAAAAATGTAATGAAGTGGGTAGCAAATGGCACCATAGTGGATTGATAAAAATGAAGGCCAAAAGATAATAGGAAATACCACACAATAGAGAAGTTGCACAACAATAAGGAGTCATAACATGAAAGAAATATTTCTAGAATAAAAACATGAAAAAAAAAATGTATGCAATGAAGGAGACTAAGAGACACCCAAGCTAGAATATGAGGCATAGTAGAACTCTTATTGTGAGGGAAAAAGATGCAGTTTAAAAAAAAGGGATTTTAATATCCATTGTAGAGGGAAAAATACTATGGTGAGCGACACCTTGTTTAGCTGATAATATTGCATATTTTAATGACTAATTTTTAACATATATAATAGCAGAGAAAAGATAAGTAAGCATAGAGGACAAGTTTGGGGAAAAGGAGAATAAACATAAGAAAATATATATGTAGAATGAAATAAACAAGGCATAGTACAGGAAGAAGTAATGTGATGTTTAAAAAATTCCATGCAATAAAAAAAGTGTATGATGGTACGTGGTGTGTTGACCAAGAAAATTGCTAGTTGACATAATAGATTGATATGTAGTGAAGTGATGGTGGCCAAGCAAGAGAATATACAACAAATTGGAGAGTAAAGGGGGTTGCATGGTATGGAGTTGCAAACATGTGCTAAAGAACAATGAAGGGAGGCCTCATGAATATAAACCATGATTTGAATTTGTAGTCACATGATTATAGAGGAGAGAAAAAAAATGGAGAGATAAGAAATTAAAATATAAATAAATGAACAAAGGAAATTTGCAAATGAAAAAAGAAAGAATTGTAGATTGTCAAATGAATGGCTTGTGACTGAGTAATGTGAATTAAATAAATATTTGAATTTACAAATAGATTCTAGTGTCATTAAAGTTTAAATTGTTGGTTGTTTATTTTGTTTGTCTATTGATATTTTTGAAATTTGCACACCAGATTTATTTTCGTCAAATGGTATCAGAGCGACGGGTTGTGAGTGTATAGGCAGATCGCCAAATGTGAGGCAACCTATGTCAGGACTCGCGAGTGGAGATTGAAGTTAGAAGAATTTTGAGTGTATAAGTAGAGTACCAAATGTGAGGCAACCTATAGAGCAAGCACAATGAAGAGGCCATGAAGATGTAGAGCATGAGATGTGAGAAGCAAACATGTGAGTCTCTAAGAGAACTGACGAAGAGGAATAAGGTGAATTCAAAAGAAAGGATGAGATGGGTCATGAGGAGGTCACCTGTGAGAATTTTGTTCTAGGAACAATATTGGGAAGAAGTGGAAAACAAAAAGCTCTATGAAGAATTGTGAAAGATACTCCATGAAGAATTGGGGAAAATCTAGGCTAAGTTAGATGTATTGAAAAAGAATATTGAGGAAGATGAGAGAAGATTGGAAAAGAGAATTGAGAAGAAGAACATTCTCTTGAAAGAGGACAAGGTGATCCCACAATAATGGGTTATATTTTTTGGCCAAACTTGACATTGAAATCAACATTTTTCACCAGATCTTCACTTTCTTACACCTATAATAGCTAAACCATTAAGAATTTGAAGATGAATCAAACTATTGATTTGTGAGGTTTTGTGTGTAGATTCTAATTATATTTTAAACATAAAAATTGTGAAACCTTTTATGTAAATTTTAATAACTTTTTTTTTTCTACTAAACAACATTTTTTAAAAGTGATGTTTACTTCAAACCACATAAATTTTTTTATAGAAAGGATACAATTCTAATATTTAAAATACAGATTTGTCACATCAATATCTAGTGCATGGATATTTTTTTCATATTTTTTTGTTACATTATTTTTTTAATTAATTTTTCAAGTTAGAGTAATTATAATTTGGACAGAGGTGTACTTCAGACTGTATAACTTTTTTTGTATGCATTTGAATTAACTTATTCTTTTTTTTTTGGAATAAGGACATCTATACCTAGTGCACATGTATCTTTTAGAATATTTTTTTCTCTATTTTCCTATTTTTTTGTATGTGTAAAACAAAGAACTTGATGTTCATTGAAAAACCTACATTCACAAGAAATAAAAAATAAATATAATAGTCAAATTAAATATATTTAAAATTATACTTTTTGGGAAGCTTATAATAAGGGCTACATACATACAAAACACAAATTTCAAATGAATTCATTTGATCAACCAAAAGGTAAATCAAAAGTTTTTTTTATTAGCATTTTGATAGGTGTAGAGGAGACTCCATTATAGGCATGGTTTAAAACTAATAGGGTTCTATCTAAGGGGGTTTGATCAAAACCTCTTTAATTAAAATCATTTAAATTGAACCTTTAAAGGCTTAAATCATTATATTTTCCAAAAATATGTGATTTCAGGCAAAAGTCAAGATGTCCCAGAAAGTGTAACCCATTTTTGTGGCAGCACCTGACAACAAAAATAAGAGGAAAGGAAAAGAGTGTTGTAGCCCAAGATGGAAGATGAAAGTTGTGAGAGAAACCCCTACAGATGTAAATGAAGAAGAAAATAACAGAGGAAATGAAGAAAATAAGATTATGGACTTGGAGAGTCCTACATTTGATGAGTAGATTGGTGAAGATAAGGATGATCTCTTATTGGATGAAGAGATGAGAATGATTGATAATTTATTTGAAAGGAAAATGTTGGTTGAAAGTAATAAGAAGATGAAGGAAATTAATGGGGATTTATTTGTTGCTAAGGTGGATAAGGAGTTGGAAAAAAATAAATGAAGATTTAGATTTGTATGCACAACATGTTTTTGTGAAGATGTTGTTGAAGATGCTACAGTTAGGAGATTTGGTACAACCGTTGAAGACATGAAGATGATTAGAGTAGATGGGGTAGATGAAAACCACATAGAGAAGGATGAGATGAAGATTGTAGTTGAAGGTGACACCAAAACATTTGTAGCGAAGAAAGACGAGGTAAATTTTTTTGAATTTTGTGATGATATTATTTTGCATTCATTTGTAATGTTGAGGGTTGAGGAGTATGGAGAAGAACAAATGGAAGTTTTGGATTTCCATAAAGTTGTAAAGGAAGATTTGTGTGTGTATGTTGTAGGTGTTGATGTGTATGATGAGGGAATTTGGTGGAGGTGGTCAAATTTTGGTGGGTCAAAACCCATGGAAGAGGAGAAGAATAGTGAGATTTTTTGGTGGAGGTGACCAATTGATGATGGTGGGTTGGATCCCACGAAGGATGATAGGAATGGAGAGAATCATTGGAGGATGAGGATGGTACATGGTGGATATGAATCCATTAGAGGAAGGAAGAAAAGGGTACAAATTTGTTGGAGGATGGAAAGTGTTCCGAAAATAAATCAAGGAAGAGGAGGACAAATAAATAAATTTATGTGCACTTATCACAATGATGGAGTTTTCTACAAATTACTTACAATATGAAAGAATGGTTCTACCATTCAACTCCTTTTTTGTGAGCCTATGCTCACAAATTTCCTACCCAACATGTCTAACATAGGAGCATCTGGGTGGACTGACAATCAACATCACCCAAAAAAAATTTAGGTTTGAGTTTTAGTTTTGGTGTGTTTTAGGTTTCATTTGGCATTTCTCAACATTGGTTGCAATTAGATTTGCATTGTTTCAGTTTTATGAAGTTATCATCTTGATGCGTAATAGAGCAGTTTCGGTGAGTTTAAAATCTCACAATTTGGGAGGGTTGGAGTAAAATCCTTTTATAGGGGTTCATGGGGTAATATTCCAAGTCTACACACCAGTTTTTGCATGAATCAAAGAACTTTGGATTTTTCCACCCTTGAACACCCGACTTCGTCAATTGTTATAATTTTGTTGATTTTTTATTTTGTTGATACATGATTTCTCCATTTTGATACATTTAAAAATTTACCTCGTTGAAGTCACTCATGTTTATTTTTATTTATTATAGAAAGATAATTGGAATGAGAAGATGCAACTAGGAGAGAGAAAAGGCCCAACCAAAAGAAAATTTGTAAAATTTCATATTAGGGGAATACATAAGGGCACCTTGTGGAGAGAAGAATAAAAATGAAATAAAAATGCAATGAAATGGGGAGTAGATGGTGCCATATGTACTAGATTGATAAAAATGAAGGCCAAAAGATAATAGAAAATACCACACAATAGAGAAGTTGCACAACAATAAGGAGTCACACCATGGAAGAAATATTTCTAGAATAAAAACATGTAAAATAAAATTTGTATGCAACGAAGGAGACTAAGAGACACCCAAGTTGGAATATAAGGTGTAGTAGAACTCCTATTGTGAGGGAAAATATGCAGTTTAAAATACAAATATTTTAATATCATTGCAGAGGGAAAAAGACTGTGGTGAGCGACACCTTGTTTGGGTGATAATATTGTAGATTTTAATGACCGATTTTTAACATATATAATAGTAGAGAAAAGAGAAGTAAGCATTGAGGTCAAGTTTGGGGAAAAGGAGAATAAACATAAGAAAATATATATGCAAAATGAAATAAACAGGGTGCAGTAGGAAGAAGTAATGTGAGGTTTAAAAATAATGCCATGCAATAAAAAAAGTGTATGATGGTAAGGGGTGCATTGAACAAGAAAATTGCTAGTTGACATAATAAATTGATATGTAGTGTATGATGGTAAGGGGTGCACCAAACAAGAGCATTGCTAGTTGACATAATAAATTGATATGTAGTACACTGAAGGAGTTGCATTGTTTCCTTAGATATGACATTAATTGCTACTCCTAGGTCAATCAAGGTATTCTTGATAAGCATCCCATTAATCTTAAAATACACTACTAGACTACTAGGGTCCATGTATTTAGGGACAATTAATATGTTTTCTAGCATAATATCAACAAGGTTTCCTAGGATATGAACTATCTGAAGATCCTTCCTCTTTCTCCAAGCTAGTTTCTTAAAATATAGGTCCCTCACAGTCTTGGTATAAATTGGGATGTCCTTGATTGCTTGAATGAGATGAATTTTGATACTTACATCCTTTAGTTGACCCAATAGGTTTGTCTCAACTTGAATTTGATGTCTTGGTATGGCTAAGCACTCAGGAAATGGAGGTTGTAGACTTGAGATAGTCTAGTTTACCTGATTTGACTTAGGCTCCAGAGATGAATTATCTGGAGCTCCAACTATAGGTGCCTCATCTTCCATTTCAGTAATTTATGGGGATGAAGGACCAGCTAGTTTTTTTCTTGACCTAAGGTGGACATCACTCACCTCTACCCCATAGGTGGGGTATTGCATAGCCTTGTTAGTATCTGCCTATTGGATAGGCATGTTATTGGGGTTAGGTGTACGTTGGGTAAGTAAGTGTGGTGCTTATGGTGGCTGGGATGTTGTGTTTCTGGGATTAGGCATAATATCTTGTTGTTGTGGTTGAGAAGGTAGCAAAGGCTATTGGTAATTTATGTTTTGTTGTTTCCACTGTTGTCCTTTTTGCTATTATGGCTACCACTGATTTTGTTGCATTGGCCATTGAGGGTTATTGTTGGAACCTTAAATTTTTTGTTGTGGCCATACATTTTGTTGCTATTGGTTCCAGTTTTACTGAGGTTGTTTCCATTGTTGAGGGTTTTTCCATTGGTTTTGGGTATTTGGCCAAGGTTGAGAATTCCAAGTAGAAAAATTCTGATTTCTAATTAGAAAAGATGTATTGAAATTTAGAGGGTCTTATGGCATACCTTGTCTTTGTTTCCATGGCCTTCTTTGTCTAATGTAAAATAACTATCCATCTTCTCCTTCTAGTGGTTGAAAATCTAGTTTCTCTAATTTGTTCTCTATGATACTTGCAACCCTTTTATATTTGCAGTTTACTTTCCTCTGTTTGCAATTGGGGCAGTATTAAGTGATCATTGCTTCAACCTCCTCCCACTTCTTCTTTATATGTAAAGTTTCTATTGAGTAGCTAGATGACTAATAATTTCCTCCTTCATGTTAGATAGTAGGTTGCTTAATTCCACTTTGGAAACACCATTAGATGTTTTGCCAATGGTGGATGTTCTCTCTCCCCTTGATCTTTTGGTAAAGGACCTTGAGTAATTTTTGCAGACTCTGCAAATAGCTTCAAAGAGTAACTGAGACACATCCCCTTCCCCAATAAGATTGAGGGCATCCATGCATTCCTTATTGTCTCCTCTTAAGGATACAAGCTTCAAAGATTCTTCTGAGAGTCTATTGTGTGGGTTTTTCTTCAAGAAAAAATAAAACCTCTCTACATAATGTTCTAATGGCTCATCCTCCTTCTGAGTCATCCTAAATATATCATCTCTTCTCCTCTCAACTCCTCTGCAATAATATTGGTACTTCTCCAAGAATTTTGTTTTCATGGTCTCCCAATCTAGAATATCATCTCTACCTACCCCCATAAACCATCTCAAGGTAGCATTCTTCAAGGTGGTAGGAAATAGCTTTGATCCTACATGGGCATCATTTGTGTAGTCAAAGCTCTTGCATAAGATCTTAAACTCAAACAAGAATGTGTTTGGGCCCTCAATCACCAAACCATAGAAGACTAGGAGAGTTGAAGGTGGTATATTCTTCAGAATAGTAGCCCTCTCTTGGCTAGTGATTGGGAACTCAAAGATCACATGTTGAGGTGGATCATCCACTACTGCAACACCCATGGTTTAGTATGTGCCCTCTATGGGTGTAGTAGATATTGGTGAAAGGGAAGATTCTTCTTCAGTAGTACCCTCACTCTGATGAATGTAGTCACCAATATCTTCTCAAGCTTGTTGGCTTGTTGAGGGGAGGAACCTTCCCAATGTATCTCTCTACCTCCGCATACAATAGATATGACTTTGTATGACAACAAATCCTGCACAATGTTAGTAGAATGTTTTGGTATTTGATAAGATTAAACCTAACAATCCTAGTAATGAAAAAAAATTCTAAACTAGGAAAGCTTGAAAAAAAAAGAAGCTAATATTTGAAAGTAGCGCCATCCCCAACAATAGTGCCAAAAATGTAGAGTCCATTATAATATCTAATGAACTTGGTGGTGGTCACACAATTCAAGGGAAAACCTGGTTGAATAGTCCAATTGACATAGAAATGAATTTCATTAAATTATTGGCTAGGGCTAGTAGGCTTGTGATGGTAGTGGCACTACATGTGCTTTCAAAGACCTAAGATTACTTAAATTATCATAGTGAAGATATTATACTTATTATAAAATCATAAAAACACATAACAATGAAAAAAGTAAAGCTGGTGCTTTGGCTACACGTACCTACAACATAGTCTATGACTAAACTATTGTTAATAGGTAAAATGTTGAACTAACTAGAAACTGATAACTGAACCTATTCTACACTCCAAAGTAATACATGTTGACTAAATGCAATCATGAATCATGAACAATAATTATTGATAACTTTGATATGAAAATATATCTTAACTTATCATGCAATTATGAAGTAACAACTAACAGAAATAAAAATTGTAAATGTAGTGAAGGACAATACCTTGAGTGGCCCTTGCTCAGGTGGCTATCTTCACTAAACTAAACCAAATCTAAGTCCTTAGATTCAACTCAATCATATCAACTTGAGATCATTCATTACACATTCCAAAATATCACATGAAATCTTGCTCAAAGATTTTATTTAGAAAACCCATATTTGAACAATCAACATGTTTGT
>VDFB02339748.1:0-13027 GCA_007258455.2 Sequoia sempervirens
CATGTGAACCCGAGAACTTGTTACAAAGAAAACAATAGCCATTAAATGCATAGAAGTGCCTAGTATTTAATCTTCTTTTAGGATCAGCACTTATCCAATCTCCTTCGGCTTTCTTTGAGAGGGTCTTAGTTTCTTCTTTGGAGTTAGCAACCTTCTTGGACTGTCCTTCAAAATTGCGCCCTGTTTTGTTTTTAAAGAATTTTTGAGCCTTCATGAGCTCATTCAACTTGATGGAGTCTTCATCAACCTTTGTGTGTAGTTCTTTTGTCTTCTCCAATTCCATCTTTAGCATTGCTATTTCTTGCTCTAGCTTGTCACATTCCATCTCTTTTGAATTGAGTTTGATCTTCATTTCTCCTTAATTTCTTTCAGCTTCCATGATTAGAGCCCTCAAATCTTCAATAGTTTTCTTGAATTCTCCAAGTCTTTTGTCATTTCTTTGATCTTCATTTTGTGCTTGGCAGCCTTCTTTAATTCTTCATTTTTCTTGTATGCATAGTGCAGTTCTTCCTCAAGATCCACTTCCTCTTCTTCATTGCAATCTTGATCAATTTCCTCTTCTTCATCACATTCTTGATCAGCATCTTGTTCTACATATTCAGCCATGAACAATATTTCTTCTTCACCATTGCTTGAGCAATCTTCACTTTGTTCTTTGGAGGTGCTGCTATCTTTCTTTGAATAGAAACTCTTCTTGTGTTTTTGAGATTTCTTCTTTGAGTTGGATTTGAAATTCTTCTTTCCCTTTTTCTTGTTGTTGATCTCTTTTTCATCTTCACTAGAGTTGCTATCATCTTGAGGACATTTTGAGGCATAATGTCCAATCTTCCACAATTGAAGCATTTAAAGGGGAACTTTCCTTTATATTTCCCTTTTCCTTTCTTAAGTTTTCCCATGAAGTAAGCTTCTACTTCATCACTTGATTTGTCACTTGGCTCTTCATGCTTGTTTTTGCCCTTTTTGGATGCTTTGAATGAGACTTCCTTTTGTGGTGATCTTCCTTCAATCCTCATCTCATAGGCATCAAGGATCCCATGTAATTCATCTTTTGATAGCTGGTCTAAGTTTGTTAATTCTTCCAATGCTGCAACCTTGGCCTCAAACTTTGTAGATAGAGATCTTAGAATCTTATCAACAATAAAAGCATCATCAATTTCTTCACCAAGTCCTCTCATGATGTTCACCGTTTCATCAACACGAAGAAAGTATGAGGCTATATCTTGATCATCATTCATTTTGAGAGTTTCCAACTTCCTACGACGAGTTTGCAACTTTTCCTTCTTTACTTTTGCATCTCCTTCATAGATGTTTTGAAGCTTGACCCATATCTCTTTTGCTGATTTGCAACGCATGACTTTTGTGAATTTGGAATCCGTTAGGCTGCAAAGAAGAGCATGCTTGGCTTTGGCATTGTTCTCACTTCTCTTTTTCCCGGCTTGATCCGTTGGAGGGGTTGTTGGAGGTGTATACCCATCAACAACAGATTGCCATACATCAAATCCAAGTGCATTCAAATATGCTTCCATCTTGATACTCCAAAATGCATAATTGTCCCATCAAAGATGGGTGCTTTCACTGTATTGTTATGATCTGCCATATGTGCTCTTAAGGATCTCCTTCAAGCGGTTAGGCTTTCAAGAAGGACCTTTGCTCGATACCAATTGAAGAGCACAAAAAATTTCGGAGTGATCGATGAAATCAAAACAATCTCTTATTTTTCAACTTTTCAACAAACTTAAACTTTTACCAACATCAACTTCTGATATGAATCAATGAAAGCAATTTGACACCACTTTATTGAATTGATTAAATGATTTTACAAAGGGAAGTAGGCACCAACCTACTTGATTTACAAATGAGATGATTTTGTAGGCTACAACCTACAAGGAACACCCAAACCTCTACAATTTTAGTAGGCACCAACCTGCAAGGAGAATTAACCCCTAATGCAAGGCACCAAACCTTGACTTGATGGATGAAGTAACTGTCTTCAATCAGATCTGCACTCTCCCAATCCTCCAATCTTCCTTTGTGATGAAAAATCTCACTCAGCCCACACAAGAAGATGGGTTTCTGATATAGACTACTTGAACTTCACAACCACAATTCAGCCTTTGAATGAAATGTCATTCATATATCTTACTCAACCATTGTATCTTTTGGCTGAAAGAACACAACAATACTTGCAACTTTTAAGAGTGTCTTCTCATAAGATAAATTTATTCCTTAGTTTAAGATTGAACCTTTTTAATTGCTTGTTTTTCTCTAAAAATTCACTTAGTTTCTAAATCTGATCAACTTCCTTTTGATTACTTTTGATTATTAGAGGCTACACAACTTCAGAACAGGCCCAACTTTTCAAACAGAAAATAATTTCTCCTTCAAGAAAAGACATCTGATTTAAATAGACGTTATGGCACTAAGAGATGTTTTCTTTTTACTAATCGCAATCTTCAAAAAGACATTCATAAAACAAGTCCCTTTGAAAGAGAGTATCATTTCAAACGCATGTACATATTATTGAAACAATGCGTCAATACATGAAGAGCATTGAAGCAGTGCACCGCTTGGTAAGCACAGGTCAATACAAGAACAATACGTCCTTTTTTATTTCCAGACGTTGTGACTTTAGAGTGAACCTGTACCTCTTAACAAGCTCCTTTCGCAACTCTTGATTAAGTCGGATTTTATCTTAAATAATCATTCCTTTTCTTTAGCAAAAATATATGTTAAGGAAATAATCGTTCTCTTTTAAAAATGCGGGCTGCTGTAAATAATTGTTTTCTTGAAACCACGAGCTACTATATATTATTTTTGATCTTGAACAAGGATACCTTCAAAGAATGATTTCTTCAAATCTGAGTAAAAGTTTGAATCTGAAGATTTTTATCAGATATTGATGGTGCCAAGTTTGAAAGTAGAATATTGATCTGAACACCTATATATCATGTTAATCATGTTATTTATAACTTGCTTTGGCATTTGACATCAATGACAATACTTCTAACACATTGTACAAGCACGATGAGCAATCCATACACCAGAATGAGATACTAGCCGTCACTTATCCACCTAGTATCCCTTTGATTAATTTCGGCCCAGAAGATTCTTTGAATTCACATATTTTGAATAGCTACTCCACGCAGGTCACACCCACGACACCTTATTATGTGACGACTTGTCTTTTATGCCTTATTATAATTGGCGCTGAGATATCACAATTCCTTAGTTGATTGTCTTTTTATTGCATCTAAGCCACTTTCATGACATAACATATTAAACTCCTTGTTATTATGTGACTCCCTTTGGCACCTGTCAGAGAATTTCTCTTTTTTTTTGTTGACACCCAGCAAGTGTACAAGGAGCTCCCGAAATGAAGCGACAGATAGGGAATTCGGTAGCGCTAAGGAATATTCAACTCCCATGGCACTCTAATTATTTGAATCACTTAAAACAGAGCTTCTTAAACATCAAGCGCTTTAACACCCGACTGCTCTTATAGTTGCTCTCGATAGACAAGTTCCCACAATTTTAATATTTTTAAGCAACTCAAATATAAAAGGCGGCCAACGATAGTATTAAAGAACTCCTGATAATTTATGATTTCTATGAAAGTTTGATAATTTGTCTCCTGAATAAAGCGCAAGTTGTAGACACGTCAACTCATAAGAGAGACGTGATTGCTAGTGTGGTGGCTTCCCAATAGAGGCGGCAATAGTTCAATGTAGTCTTTAAAAATTGGGACGGCCAAGTATCCCAATAATATTTCATAATCCACTGTCCATTTTCACTCCCAACTATTGTTGGAGCCTGACTTTTCAACTCCTCAACTTAGCCGTCTCTTTCCAAGAAATTCTGACTTTTATTTGCAACGACACCAATGAATGTTCTCTCCCAATATAATCTAGCGTTACCTATTACACCCAAGAAAGCATCAATAAGAGGACCTTGAGGGTAGTTCTTGTATTACTCGATTCCAATTTCCATCACAAGCTTCTTCCAAGTCTAACGATATTTTATTATTCCCGTCTCCTATCAAAAATTGAGGTCTCCGTTTAAATCTTCAGATGCCCGATGCTTCAGGTCACCTTCAACGAACTTCACTTACTTGCATAGTCAAAGCATAGAAACAGGCAGCTCTCGATAATTCTTGATAATTGATGAATCACCAACATTTCCAATCATTATTGCTCCATGAATATATGTTGCAACGGCAGGTGGAATTTCAAATATGGAATCATTTTTCAAGTTACCTTCTTATTATTGCACGGAATTTCCTTGTCAATTTCCAAAATAAAAAATATTGTTTCAAATAAAGAACTGCTTATAAAGCCAAGACACAACTGTTTTCTTTTAAATCTCAACTGATCAAAAGTTTTCCTGCTATAAATATTTTGCACTTGAACCCACCGGATGGCAAAATCTATAGCTCTGATACCACTGAGATGTTCCTCAATAAAATGCTTTTTCTCTCAACTTAGATGTAGAGAAAGATGTCACTTTCAATGAAAACTAACTTTGAAAAAATAATCTATTTCAAAGAGTTATATATATTCTACTTATACTTAGATAAAAGTAATTGTTGTAAATGATCAGTACAAACTCAGAAAAGGCAACGTATGCAAATGAACAGTATGAATGATGTTTTGTCATGTCCCCTTCTCGGTGACATCTCTCGGAGACGGGATTGGCCTATCCCGGAAAACCTAAATAAGGTGATTGATTGGATGAAGAGGTCACTTGAACTTAGCATAAAACTTGATTCATGATTGATGTTGATGGTCTCTTTTCGTTTCGCTCGATCGGAGGCTTTGCAAGTGCTATTTTTAGCGGTTCTGGCGGGCGATGTGGGACCCTTTATTTTTGCTTGATATGGCTTTAGAGCATCACGGGAATCACTTGAGGTTAAATGGGCATCAGGACGGATCAAGAATCGGATAGTGTGAGGAAAATATTAATATTTAATTATATTGATTAAATATTAATTATTTAATGTTTATAATATAAAGTTATAATTTAAAATTATAACTTAAGTGATTGCCTTGAGGGGTGCGCCCATCATCAGAAGGGGCCAAAAGTGACTATTAAAATATTATAAAATATTTAACGGAGACTATGGAGTAATTGAAAGATTAAAAGTTAAATATTTTATTAAAACCCTATTCTTGAGGAAATCGCACTTTTCAGCTTATTAGTGGATTTGCCTTGGTTTTTGAGCCATTATGAGATTATTGAATTTTGAGAACTGATCATATTGATCTGAGCACAGACTTTAGGGTTTGAACTCGACTTCCTTGGGGAACGAGCCATCTCCAGCGGAAAGCAATTCAGAGAGTGTGGAATATCACTTGATCTATTGCCAGCAGAGGTTTTCTCATTCAGAGTAAACTACAGAACTTCAGAGTTAATTCATTTACAGAGGTTTCAGCTTATTCTTGCATTCAGATATCATCTATTGACTTGGGCGCACCATATTCAGAGACTTAAGCATTATTTTGAGGAGGCCGTACCTATCATTAAAGCTGCTGACATCAGGCCGTACTGTACCAGGCCGTACCAGCTGTGTTGAGCCGTCTTTTCCTTGCAAAGAGAAACGCCTCTCTTCTTGGCGTGGTAACTTCTCCAGAGTGGCGCCCCTGTATCTGGAGTCATCTGCCATCATCATCCGGAGGGAGAACTTCTTATTGGCAGCCGTACAACTCAGTTATCTGATCAGATTTGCTGTTTATACCAGGTTCTTTTCATATTGAAAATTCATTGTTTTGCTCATTGCATGTATCTGGGTATCATTGTAATCAGTAGAGAAGATCTAATAAAGATACTGGCGTCCATATTCAATCCATTTTCAGAGTTATTTAATTTTTATAGAATTTATTTCTATTTATTGCATAAATCGTACCTTTCATTAATTGCATCAAAAACACAAAAAAATCACAAAACATCAAAAACCTTCAAAAACTTCAAAAAATCAGTTACAGGCAGAAAAAGGGGAAACTAGGGTTTCTACATACCATCAGACCAAAGAAAAGCCCTTATTTTCTTCTGTATTTCATTAATTTAATAAGAATTAAAAAACCAAACAAAGGAAAAATAAAAACTATAAGAAGAGAGGATCTTTTGACAAATTTGTAATCGACCAACAAAAGATAGAAATTGTCTATTCCATTTAGCAATTTTACTTTCAATTTTATCTCTAATCCAGTGCCACATTTCTTTCAAATCTGGTTCCATTGCAAAGGGTATTCCAAGATACCTTACAAGTTTCTGGGGACCACCCCATTGTATCCCAAATTTACTGAGCCAATTCGGGAGTTTGTCCTTCAGACCTAAAAGCCAAGATTTTGATGGTACAAGCTTAGCCCCAGATGCTAAGCAAAATATTTCCAGCTTCCCCATCAAGTTAGTGAAATTATCCTCTTCTAGGATTGATAAAATAGAAGTGTCATCTGCAAACTGCAGATTAAGAAGTTCACTATCATCTGGTAGCCTAATACCTCTCACCTTTGGGACTAATGCATTGTCCCTCAAAACATAATGAAGAGCATCAGAAGCAATTAAAAAAAGAGTCGGAGCAAGAGGGCACCCCTGTCTTATAGATCTATCAAGAGGAATTGTTGCTGTAAGAGAACCATTGATGTCCACTTGGGCAGTGGCATCCTGAAAGAGTGTTCTAACCATGTGGCAAAAAGGATCTGGAAATCCAAATACTTTCAAGACCAAAAACAGAAATTCCCATTCAATCCTATCATATGCCTTTTCAAAATCCAAGAGTAACATGGCTGCATTCTGATTTATTACATTCGCCCAGTTCATTGCTTCCCAACTGGTGATCAGATTTTCAAGAATATATCTGCCCTTTATAAAACCAGTTTGGGTGAAGTTGATGATGGAGGGGAGAACAAGAGCAACTCAGTCAGCCAACACTTTGGCTAAAATCTTATATGTGACATTAAGTAAGGTGATAGGTGTCCAATTCTTCATTAGAGATCTTTCACCCTCCTTTGAGATGAGTTTGGCAATCCCTTTATTGATCTTGCCAAGTGTGCCTATATCAAAGGCCTCCTTGTATGCCAAATACAAATCCTCACATATCCAGTCCAGAAAAGTTTTGTAAAACTCAACAAGAAGTCCATCAGCCCTAGCTGATTTATCATCTTTGAGGGAAAGGATAGCCTTTCTTATGTCTTCCTGAGTGACCTCTCTCCCAAGATCCAATGCCACTTCATCACTGATCTTTTTTGGAATAATTTTCTATATGTACTCTCTAGCAGATTTATTAGTCCTTCTCCCCTTCCGAGGAGAAAAGAGTTTTATAGAACTGGAAAAAATGATCCCTTATCTCACCCTGGTTTTCCACTCAGGAGCCATCCACAGAGATTCGCTCAATCTCATCCCTAGCCTGCTTTCCCTTAATGTACCTGAAGAAGAATTTTGTATCTTTATCACCATTTTCAAGCCAATTCATCTTGGCTCTAACTCTCAGTCCTTGGATCTTACGGTTTTGGAGTCTTCTGAGAGAATCTTTAGCCATGATCAATCTACTAGTGAGGGCTTCATTCATAGGGCTAGCTTGCAGCTCAGATTTTGCTTGTAGGAGCATGTCCTGGTGGGTAGCCTCCCTCCTCCGGCAATCCTTAGCTTTCTTCTTCCCAATTGTCTGGAAAAGAGTTTTCCAGCCTTCAGTGTTCAATGCCCACCTATCAATGGGAGAGAAATTCTTATATAACCATCTATTGATCTGCTTGAGGCAAAAGATTGCGCATCTACAATCACTGTCCTTCAAAACATTGACATTAAGACAAAAACCATAGTTACAACCTGTCGGCTTGGGGAGCCCAATCTTCAGGCAGAATTTAGCTCTTATGGGGTGATGGTCTAAAACAGAATATGGACAGACCCCCACCAAACACCCATCACACACCGGAGAGACTGCGAAAAAGGCCTTGCTAGCATAGAATCTATCAAGTCTGCAGTAAATTCTCCTGCCCCCCCTTTGGGAGTTACACCAAGTGAACCAGATCTTCTGAGTAGCATCCTTTTGTCCACCAATAGGGTCTTCTATTCCTAGCTTAGACTTCATTCTCTGCCAGTAAAAATTTTCATTGCCTTTCCAATCAAAACCTATTCCCCTCCATTTATCTTCATCTCTTTCCACAAAATTAAAATCCCCACCAATAATCCAAGGAACATCTTGCAAAGTATAGAGCCGATTCCACAATTGAATTTTGTCCTTATAATCATTGGGAGCATAGACCGAGCACACCCCAAAGCAACATGTATCATTTTTTATGATCACCCAAACAGCCCTATTGCAAGGAGAAATCCCATAATTGGTTATATGTTGAGCCCATTTATTAGCCATCAGAATAGCAGCCCCTCCTTTTCCTTTTTAATGATTTGTAACAAATTGAGTGGCCTCCTTCCAAATGACTTTTAATCTTGTCTCAAGGGTGAAACCAGTTGCTTTGATTTCTTGCAACAAAACAAAATCTTTTTCCTTCTTTTCAGTAAGAAATCTGCTTACCACATGTTTTTGTCTGGGGTTTCAAGCCCCCTCACATTCCAAGAAATACAGTTAACCTCCATCAAAACTATTCATTAGATGGACTTCCTTTATCACTCTTAAAATTATCAAAGCATTTAGGAAGCTTGGGTTCAGCTTCCATTCTCTTTGCATTGGGTGGCAGAATACCACTTAGTTTTTTCCTCTTATCCTTCAGGGGGTGATTGGAGTTCACATCTAAGGGAGTCTTACTCCCTTCTAAACCCTTCTTCTTTCTATATCTTCTGGTTTTCTTGACAACAACTTCCATAGGGGTCTCATCACCATTAGTGGTACCTCTAATAGAGAGCAGGTCTATGTCTCTAATAGAGAGCAAGTCTATGTCATCAACAGAGTCCATTCCTAACTGCGATGCAAAACCATCTGAGCTCATCACTCCAAGAGAGTGGGAGAAATTCCCTGACATGCTAGGCACCCGGATTTCATGCACTTTTTCATTACCAACAACAAAAGAAATAGTATTGAAAGATAGAGGCCTCTTAATTCTGTTCCCTGAATCCTCAAATTGGAGAGACACTAGACTTTTATTATGTTCAACAAGAGATTCTTCTTCTGGGGCTACCTCCAAGTCAGGGGGCTCTCCCATCTATTCGGGGTATCCTTTACCTCATCAAGGGTTTGCAATGTCTTATCTTTAGATTCTTCCAGAAAACATTTCACTTTGATTGCCCATCTCTTTATTTTCCTTGAAGTATTTAGAATTAAAAGTATATAATTCTATGCCTAGTTTAGGATTAGTGTCAATGGATTGTTTGTGCTGCCTCAGGCTTAGGAGAGCCAATTGTTGTGCATTCAGTTTTAAGTTTCCATCTGTTTTAGTAGGATTTCTTATGTTTTCAGACACGGGCCCTTTCGTTCCATTTTGACATGTAGTGCTCTCCAAATGTAGAAGAGAAACCGGGTTCTCTTCAACAGCAACAGTTAGCAGGTTATTTCCAACCATGTCACCTTCCCCACAAAGTGGAGAGGCATTGCTAGTTCTTTTGTTAGTCTTTGATGGAGAAGATCTCATCAAGCTATTGTGGAGTGGGGACCGAATGAGCAGAATCCCCACAATTATTAACATCATTCTCCGCCCAACCCTCTACTTTAGAGGGTTGCTTATTG
Organism: Sequoia sempervirens; assembly: GCA_007258455.2. Taxonomy (NCBI): domain Eukaryota; kingdom Viridiplantae; phylum Streptophyta; class Pinopsida; order Cupressales; family Cupressaceae; genus Sequoia; species Sequoia sempervirens. The sequence continues at coordinate 9,671 of VDFB02339748.1, forward strand.
CTCTTATTGTTCTTGTTCATTTCACCATACGCAGGTTTGAGATTATTTTTGTTCCTTATTAACAGATAATTCCGTCTAACGTGGCCTTTCAATCTGCAGAGATAGCACACATTTAGCCCTCCTAGGTTTTCAATTTCACAGCAAATTATACCAGTTTTTAAATGAATTTCAATAACTTCCGACAATTCCTTGCCTGGAGATAGGGAAATCAATACCCTAGCATTAGAATGTGGTAATGGCATCTTAGTATCATCAATTTTTAAAACATCACCGTATGGCTCCAAAAGAAGCGGAAAAAATTTCCACAGCTGAGGGACACGCTTAATTGTTAACCATCTAGGGCTGGAGAGAGCCAAAACCTCATTTTCAATAGCCTCCGAATTCCAGGCCAGGGCCCAAAAAACAACCGTGCCCACATTCCAGAATTGTTTTTTAATGGCTTCAACTTCAAAAATATGATTATTAAAGAAAATCACATGTAAACCGTTTTGAATCATTCTACAATAATAAAAATGCAACCCAAGTTTTTTCTCCCATATATTTTGAAACCATTCTTCCATATATTTCTTCGCCGGAACCCTAGAAGGGTCAACGGCTACAAAAAAAATTGCAATTTTCACCAGTCTAGAATCTTCTTCTGTAATCGCTTCATCTAGAGAAGCATTAGGAATCAAGACAGCTCTCAAGGGTTGAGAGGAAGGGTGCTTACCTTGCTCTCCTTCTCCATCTTGCAACGAAATGACACACCCACCAATCGAGAATTTGGTGCCCTCCGGAAACTTCCCACGCTTGCCAGCAACAATGTCACGAAAGGATTTAGCAGAAACATTGTTAGTCGACGGGGTAGCAGCTTCATTAATAGATCCTCCTAGCGGGTCCATATCGCCAGCCATCACCTCTGCGTCCTACAAGAATTTCACACATGTGGCCACACCCTGAAAGGGCCGTCAGCACGAAGGCCCCGTCCCACACAATCACAGCCAGATATGAAATCAACATGCCCACGGCAAGGAATGAACAGCCATAATAGAAATTATTACCAGACGTGAAGGAGGGTCGAGCCTCCTCCATGGAAGAGTCTTCTCACACACCTAACCAATACGAATTGCAAAGCCCCTTTCGCAACTTCTTCTCCAGATCCCTTAAAATATAACTTTATAATATAAAGTGCAAATATAATATTATAACATAACATTAAAATAATTATTATTATTAAAGTTACCTTTTAATAATTAAACATTATATCTTAATAAAACACCTTATGTCTCCTATTCAACTGAATCCAGGAAGATGGAAACCATCATCTAACTAGGTATCTGCCGCAGGGGACCCCCTAACCATGCTTATTAGCCTACGAGGGTCAAGAATAGGCTAAACTGTCTGAAAATTGATACTCACAAAAATGGGGACATCACAAAATCTGGAAACTTGGGGACTCGTCTCACCATCCCCTGCCATCCCCGTCCCAGAAACTTGGGGTAACACTGGGATAAACCTAATGGGTATCTTGTATTTTACTAGGTTTATCCATATAGATAGCTCTAGTCTACAACACAAACACATGATTCCTTGATAATGGCCATGCAATGTGATCTAAAACATCTTTTTTTCTTAATTACATATATTTTTATAGAAATTGCATTCTATACAGAAAATATTTTCTTCATTTCTTCCAAGTCCTTGATTTTTATAAATTTTGCACAAAAAAAATAGAAATAGAATTATAAAGATAATTTCAAACAAAAGTACAAAACAAAAAAGAAATTGCATTTGTATATGTTCCATAAACAACTATGGCTTGATTGAGATAGTGAAAATTTGAACTTAAATTGGTGATATGATTTTTTTCAAGATTCAGCTACATAGTTTTGTATCATTCTACACTAAACCATTTTTTATGAGAAGTGGTTCACAATAACCTATTTCTCAAGACCATGAACAGTCCACTTGATACTCATGAAGATGAAGCACTAGGACTTCCTCATAGGTACTCCAGCTCAAGTCCGCTTAATTATAGAGTTTGCCCCACAATCAAGCCACTTAGCCTGCTACCCTACATGCAAAACATTCAGCAAATAGCATCTGCTCTTTCATTGTTCTTCTGCAGTACATTAATTATGTGATATGATTTTCAAGATGCTTGGTGGTTTCCAATTTATGAGTCTTCTCCAATTTAAAATAGAATCACTAAAATACTTTTATTGGGAGAATACATGGTCTACAAAAGCAATTAACAATGTTGTATGCTTTATTTTCATCTATGAATGTACCAAATTCCTCTTTGGGGTACTATAGTCAGTTTTCGAATATGTACTTGTTGGTTGAATATTTTGTAAACTTAGGAGGTTTAGCAAAATGGTGATTTCAACACAGTGTGTGAGTTAAACTCTCCTATTTAAGGGAAGGCTCCCCCTATCTAAATAGCTAAAAACAAATATGGGTGGAATGATAATCTTTCCTCTTGTTTCAGAAGAGATTAAACTCTTTTCTCTTCGCAGAAAAGTAATATGAAATTTTTAAATAAACTATAACAGCAGCTTGCAATAAATTCAGTAGAAAGGAAATGAAGTTTCCTGAAAGTTCAAAGACTTTCGTCACTTCCTTCGGAACGGGAAAACAATCTCAAGCGCAAAGTCTTGAAAATCTGCAATCCTATCTACCCTTTTGTAAGATAATTCTAATGATAATATACAGCATAAGACAGCACAAAGTCTGTGAATATGATGTATCTATTAACTACTATGAATGGGAATCGTTACGAGCACAAAGACTTGCAATTCTTCTTAACTTCTAAATTATGAATTCAATCTTCAACATTTACAGCACAAAGTCTGAAAATATTTCAATTGAAGCTCTCTCTAACAATCTTCCACAATCTTCAAATAATCACAAAGTAATGCACCAAAATGACATAAGAACACAATGGATGCAAAGTAGGATTTCAACACAAAGTCTGAAATCTGTAACTCTTTGATATTACTTGAAAAAGATCAACTTCTAATTATAAAGCTCAAAGTCTTTATGAGTACAAATTTCTGCAGAATTTTCTTGCTTGCCAAAAAGATATGTTTACAAAGGACCCTCTCAAGTATTTATAGGAGAGAGGTCATGAGAAAAAGGTGGGAGGATCCCAACTAACTTGAGAAATTCTCTCAACCACCAACTACTTGCAATTGACTTATTCAAAATTAAAGTCTCAAACTATTTTGACTTGTATTTTGATTACATGTAATGACAATTTACAAAACTGCAAGTGAAAGAAACACTTGCGATTACAAAATTTGTTTTTACATGTAGTTTGTCGAAAACAAAATACATAAAGATAAAATATTTTATTCTATTTCAATCCTAGCTTTG
>VDFB02339749.1:0-60945 GCA_007258455.2 Sequoia sempervirens
AGAATCTTGGAATAGCATTGAGGGAATTAGTAGGTATGCCAGGCCATACATCTGGGGGTGTGGGTGGTTGTAGTGGACTACAACTATCCCATGTTACAAAATTTCTTGGAGTAGGGGGAGGTTCATGAGCCATGGAAAAAAGATTCCTATGAATTGGATATACAGGCAATCTTATTTGGAAGTTTAAGCTTCTGAGTGGAGTAGATAAAGCTCTAGATACTAGGCTCTAACTTCTCTCTCTATCTTCTCCTTCTAGGGATTGAAGCAGGTAACTGAGAGTACTGGAAGTGGCCTCTTGAGGATGCTCTTGTTTGGACTTTGGGCATGAAACTTCTAGTTTCCTTCCTTATCTTGATTCAATAAATATTTCTGACTTCTAATCAGGCATTTAGAAAAAATTCGATCCCACTGGGCATGCCAGAAAAAGAACTATTGATCATCAAAGCTTAAACATCTCCAACAGTCTTATGGGAAATTCAGTGAGTGGGGGACAAATTGTGTCTAACTGAATACCTCTAGGTTTTTTATAGAAATCCAACTCTTCTTTTGGGGTTTTGAGATAAGGGGAGAAAGAAAATGTAAATATAAAACATAAAAGGAAATGCACCAAAGCTTTCACAACATTTCAAACCCGAATTATTCCTATGATTGATATAAATAGACATAGAATGCCACAAACCCTCATTTTTGGAAAGAGAACAAACAACAAAGGCTAACTTCAAGCACAGTGTAGACTTTTAGATCTTTCTGTAGGTAGTGTTCATTAAGGTCCGATCAAACATAAAGATTTCTTATGAGTAAAAGAATAATATTTCATAAATCACAAGAACTCTATCTCCCAATGCAACATAGCACAACAAGATAACAACTTTTAGAAAAATAGAAAAGTCCAATGACATAGTCCAATTATCCTAAGTGACTATTCTACCATACAATCATAAAGCATAGAAATCCACTACTTAAACTATCTAGATACAACTTGCACGACACAATGTTTCATTCAAAACGACAATTTAAAGAAAGAAACCTTGAAAAATTCCATCCATGCATAGTCTCAACAAATTCTCCTCAATAGTTTGTGCTTTAATTATAAAATGAACTTCGAAACAAAGATCAGATGCCAATCCAGCAATAGTTTAAACCTTAATAGATATAACATGCCAGAATAAAGTAGTTTTGTAACTTGTTTTTGAAAATAATTCTAAAACCCTTAAGAAAACTAATGAAACACCTCTTTTGACAAAGAAAGCTGTCACTTGGAATCCAACCCTTCATTATTTCACTGCTCTCCTCTTATATCCACCAAAAGAAAGAAACATCACCTCAGTATAGAAGTAATTGCTTCCAGATGTTGATACTTGATAGCTCACAATCTGATTGTAAACCCTTAGTTAGGTCACAAAAGATCTTTGTTCATTAACTCCCAGTGACTGCATTAATGTGTTTTAGATATTTCAAATATAGAAGCCTATACATGATCAAATCCTAAAAACAATAGCCTGGAAAAAGGATTACGCTGAATAATCACATCATCTCGAGGCATCGACTCAAAGCTTCCATCCCAAGAACCAAGAAAAGAAAAACCAACAAGTTTTGATAGTTTCCAAAAGATATTACCTTATAAGAGGCATAATCTTCTTTGGATAGAGAGATGACATGTCGCGTGGTCGAAAACCTTATGTTTTCTGAAAAATGTTTTGTAGTAAACTTCCGCCATTCCGATATGTGTCTTGGGCGCTCCTCCAAAAATAAAATGATGAGAGAAAGTCGTGCAACCACCACATGGCACATTTACCATCTTTCTTATCGGCCCTTCATTAACCTGAACACTTCCACAGTTAAAACAAAAGGAGTCCAAAGATTGGAAGACTAAGGCAATAAAAACAAAACCCTTCACAAAAGCTATCAGAATAATGTATGATGATCCTATTTAGATGTCTTTTGTGATAATACAAGTGCAATTAACATTTCAAATCTAATCCAGTGATGCACTTGAGCACAAAGAATATATCTATTAGGTATCACTTTTTGAGAGAGAAGGTTGTGGATAATGAAGTAAGACTTGAGTATGTACCTACAAAGGATCAAGTTTCTGATATATTTATGAAGGCTCTTCCTAAAGATACTTTTGAGTATCTCTGGGAGAAGTTAGAGGTGATTTCCCCTCCCTTTTTGAACTAGGTGCATATGGAGATGCATCAGTATGGTGGGTCTATGGATCTATCTTTCTTCTAGACTGATGTTTTGGTGGCTACCTCTCAGGGGGAGTAGGTAGTGTCATGTGTTGTCATTGAAAGAGTATTTTGGTATTAATGTATGTAGTGTAGGAAAATGTATACCCTTGCATTTTCACACTTTTTTGGGCTCGCCTTTCTTTATTTATCCCTATTTATGTCTTAATTCATCCTATTTTGCATCCACAAGCTCAATGAACTAATCTTTTTCTGGCTAATCCTGACAATCATTAGTGGATAAATGATAATTTAATGATTCTGGCTGTGTGTCCTCGATTTTGGGTTTAGGAATAAGATGCCACCTAGGGTGTCTTTTTCCTCCAAAGGTCTTGGGACCCTAATTTCAAAAGTTCCTTAAAGTGGGCCCTTTTTGGAGTCTATGCCCCAAGTTTCATGCCTCGGGACTAAGATGCCACCTAGGGTGTCGTAGTCCCCCTTGATGTATTTTTAGGATTTAATTTCAAATCTTTGTGAGATTAAGCCTCATTTAATTAATGAATTCATATGTCAACTTGTTGTAGTGTAATTTTGGGATATTAAGCATAGATAAGTATAAATATAAGGTCCTTTCAATAATTTTATGATAACAAGCATTCAAGTATTCATTCCTAAGGAAAGTTTATGAGATCAACAACAATTCATCAAGAATTTGGAGCCATCATCAAGATTCAAGTATCATATCAAATATATTGTTGCATCATGTTTGTTATTGTGCTAACATTTGTGATGTAGCGTTTATGTCTCAAGTAAGTGCTTTATGCAAGATCAACATCCTTCAAGAAAGATTCAAGAACCACATCCATTGTAGACATTTCAAGCATATTTGAAGCACCTTATTACAAGGGTTTGGTGAGTTGTAACATTTCATGTTGTTCAATCATTATTTCCCTTCATTATCTCATTTCATTTCAAGGTTTAATTACCAACAAGGGGTTTGACAAAAGAAAACCCCCATTTACTAAAAATCAACACATTTTTCCTCTCTTGCTTGTTTGTGTTTACAGATTTAGGTTGAAGACTTGAAGATCATTTGAAGTGAAAAGTTGTAAAGTTTCAAACTTGCATTGCAAAGTTGTCATCTTCACGAAAACTCACCTATAGGCCAAATCCAGAAGTTTCAGAACCCGAGATCCAAGAAGAAGGAAGTGCAGACCTTGAGCCTCAAGACCACATTCGAAGATCCCACAAATTCTAGATGGAACTAAGTCACCACCTAGGGAATCTTAGTCCTCCTAAATATATTTTGTAGAAATTCTTCTAGATCTGGTTCTGACATCCGAAGATTTTGCATCTGCCCTGAAAAACAGCAGTGAGACTAAGACAAGAGTAAGGGTGTCTTAGTCCTCCATAACACTTTTTAAAAACATTTTTGCATTTCCAGAATCCTTGTTTCATTTCCAGACTTCCCAAGTACACACATCATAAATTCTTGTTGCATAATTTCATCATTTTCATCCTTCATTTAGCTTGCATTAGTAGGTTTTTTAGGTTGAATGTTAAAGTGTCTTTTCCAAGATTTTTCTTGGTGGTGAACCCCTTTAAGCTGAAAGAACCTCTTCCTAGGTCTTCCTTGTTGAGAATTGACTCACCTTTAAGGTTGATAGTCAATCCAACTAGGGCTCCTAGGAAATTATTGAGTGGCCTAGAGAGAATAGGAGTGGGAAATTTCCATTCCATTTTCCCACTTTCTCTAAGGTTCATTTTGGTGAACCCAACCTTCTTGAGTATTCATTTTATAATTTGAAGTCCATTAAAGTCCTAGATATAGGTTGCATTCATTCTTTCATTGCATCTTACATTAGTGAAAGTGCAACTAGGGTTTCTCATACTTGCATTAGTGAAAGTGCATCTAGGGTTTCTCACATTTGCATTAGTGAAAGTGCATGTAGGTTTCATTTTTTCTTTCTTGCATCATTATACGTCATTGAAAAACTGAAAAGTGCATTGTTAGTCATCCTAATTGCATTTAGGAACATTTTTATTGCATTCAAAATTGAAAAAAATTGCATTCAACTTTGCATCCAATTGCTTGTCATTAGTTACTTTTTCTTGCATTCATTTGCACACTTTTCTATTTCTAAACACCAGGTCCCTAGGTAGGAAATCTGGGAACACTGTAAACAACTCAAAATTTTCTATTTTTCTAAAAAAGCCTCTATTGGGACAAAAATGCCCTTCGTGGAGTCTTAGTTCCTTTGTTGGTTTTTGGCTTAGAATTTTATTTCTGTTGTTTTCTTTTTGTTCCAGTTCTTAGAACCTCAGATTTTCACTAGTAGGACCAATATGCCCTTACTGGCATCTTAGTCCTTGTTCAATTTGAAGCTACAGTTTTCAGGGTTTAAATATGCTTTTCTATGCTTCCTAAGCCTCTTGGTAACATATACTATAAGTCTAGAAAGTTGTGGGAACATCTATTTTATGCATCTAAGTCAGAAACATTAATTTAGGGTTCTCATTTTTTAAATCATTTCAATTACAAGCATCATTAGATCTGAAAATGCTCACATTTCTAAAACTTTTCATAATATGGATAAAAGTACTTTTCACTTTTGTATATTTAATGTTTACATTCATAAAAATTTGCATGAGTTTGATAAAAGTGCTTTTTATTTTTGGATATACATTGTTTGCATTCTTAAAGCTTTGCATACATTGGATAAAAGTGTTCTACATCTTTGGATACACATTGTTTACATTACTAAAGCATTGCATGAGATGGTTAGAATTGATTTTCATTTTTGGTCAAACAGTGTGAGTACCTTACCTTTCTAGGAATGCTAAGAAATAGTTCATATCCCCTCCCTATGAGAAATTTTTTGGTGAAAGATACCTTGGAAAATCCTAACGATCATATTTGTTCTTCTCCTAATATCTCTCCTATTGGTGAAGAAGATATTTTGGTGTTAGAAGAACCAATCAATGAGATTTTTGAGAATCCTAGTTGTTTCTCTCCTTCTACCTCTCTTATTAGGAAAGACATTAATGAACAAGAAGAAACAACCATAGGTATTCATGATGACCACATAACACAACAAGAGACCATTGAAACTTCAACTAGTCTACATTCATCTCCCAACATCTTCACCTCTTGTGATAATGTTCTAGAGGATGAAAGTGTAAGTGAATATATGTTAGTGTTGGATGATCAAAACTTTAAGATCTATGAAAACCCTCTTTATGATCCTTCTACTACCTATCCTATTTTGGAGGAAATTATAGGATAAAGGAATAAAATTATGGATAATCATGATAATTACATTTGTTCTTCTCCTAGTATCTCTCCTAATTGTGAGGAAGATGCCTTGGCATTAGAAAATACAACCAATAAAATTAGTCATGAGGAAAAAATTCTTGAACAAGATAATGACATCATTGATTAGCAAGACAATTCAACCATTGATCATTCCCCTACTTGCAATGTTATTTCAAAAGAACCAATCCTTGAAGGTAAAAAACATTTGGTTTGTAGTTCTCCAAAAAACTCTCGTACTAGGGAAGATATAATGGTGGAATAAAATGAGAACATTGACAACAATAATTCCTTAGGTGAAGATGATGAAGTGACATTAGACTCCCCTTCACTAAGAGATCATGAAAATAAGGATAAATCTTTTGAGTTTATGCACATTAGATACCCCTTGAATTACTCTCCTGAACCTAAACTTATCATTTATCCACCTTCTCAAAAACCACAAGTTCAAAACAAACCCATCCTTATCCCTGAACCACCTCAGAACAATGTTTTGCAACAAATGAGTTACAATACCATTTCTCATATGTACAACACTAGGAAAAATCTGCCACCAAGACAAAAACCGTCAACATCCCTCCCATTTTCTAATCCTATCTTGCCTAGTGCCCCTCGTTTGCCTTCACAAAGTGGAAAGGAGTATGATCTTGTTGAGCAACTTAAGAATACTCCTGCAAAGATATCCATTGGGGACTTGATTCAGAATTCACCTAACTATCATACTATGCTTCTAACATCCTTACAACAATTTCCTATCCCTTATAATGTGCAACCAAATGGCAAAGCAACCATGATTCAAGGAATAAATGATGACATTGTTTTCCACCAAAGTGAGCTCCCTCCTTTGGGAGTGCAAAAACAACACAAAGCTTTCATAATAATATATCAATATAAAATAATAGGGATAAAGCAAAGCCTTGTTGACAATGGCTTATCCCTTAATGTGTGTAGTGTGACCCTTTTGGATAAGATTGTCTTCGATAAATCAAAAATTCAACATGAATCTTTATCTATTAATGGATTTGACAATATCAGAAAACAACTGCTTGGAGTGATCACTTTATCTATTAAAGCTGGAAAGGCCATATTAGAAACACCAATCCATGTCATGCCTCATGATCTTTCATAAATCTCCTTTTAGATAGATCTTTGATTCATGCAATGAATGGGGTGCCTTCTACCCTTCATTGTAAAATGAAGTATGTCTACAACAACAAAGTGTACAAAATTGAAGCTGAACCTGATCCAAATAGTTGTTTGAACATTGAGAAAAACAAGGAGAATCCTTTGGCAATATTAACCCCAACTACACAAGTGGAACCCGTGCAACAAAATACAAAGAAAAACATATTGAGGAAGTCACAAATCTATTAGAAGATGATTGGGGTTCCTTAGACTTTAAACCTACATCCATGGGAGAATACAAGATCATAAACAAAGACTTTGAAAAAGGAAAAGAAAAAGTGGTAAGGTCAACACAAAATTTAGACGACCCTTCAAAAGCATCCACCTCAATCACTTTAGAAGTTCTAAAAGAAAATTATACAACAAACTTCAATGAAACTAACTATCAAAAACCACCAAATCCTAAAGAGATGAAGAAGCTCAACGGAAAATGTTATGAGCTTATGAAACAACTGGGCTATAGTGGAAAAGGATGTGATGCTAGAGAATAAGGTATCAGTGTCCCTATAGAGCTTCACATGCAAGAAAATACTAGTGGTCTTGGTTATCCCAGGTATCTTGAACTCCTAGACACTAGTGGTCTTGGTTGTTATCCTTTGCAAGAAATGAAAAAAAAAAAAGATCTTCACTTAATGTCAATTTCATCACACAAAACACTAATGATTTTAATTGGATAGATTTTACACCCTTAGATAAAGGAGAGAACAAAATCTCACATTCTAAAGAGTCTTGTGTAGGTATGACATCTTATATTAAGCAAAAGATATCTTTGTCACACAATAATAAAACATCCTCTACTTTTTACGAAGAGGGTATCTTGTTGAGACTCCTCCAAGATCATTTGATATCCCTCCCTCCAATAACACAAAAGAAAATTTACTGCAAGAATTAATTTTATGCATATCATAGAGTTCATGGTCATTATACTAATGAATGTAAGGATTTGAGTAATAAAATTCAACATTTTAAGGAGTTTGGTACTCTTCCTTATGTGGGGGAACCTAATTCCTCTAATTGATACTAATTTTCACTCTAGCATTCATCTCATCAATTAACTCAGCTCATTCTTGTCTTGCACTCAATGGGGGAAAGAAGTAGATAGCCTTGTCCTAGTAATGCATTTGTCGTTGTCCCTTAGGCTCATTGTCTACCTTCCACTTATATAGACTGATATTGGGAGTCAGATGACCTGCTTTAGGTTGACTCACTTGTTCCTTACTAGTCTTTTGCATTATTTCATTTTCATTTTCTTTTGTGTGATTGCATGTGTGTAATGTGATCCCCCATGATGTTCCATCTGATTTTTCCTATCTATGTGCATTCCTTTATTTGTACCTTCATTCTTCCATGTCCTAAGCTATTCGCCTTTTCATTGGTCTTTATCTTTATTTCTCATTTATCCCTTCTTTGTCTCTGTTTTTCTCCTTTTGGGATGATGCAAGGCACAAGATTAACTCTATGTCTCTTCCAACCCATGTCGAATTCAAAAGTTTTTCATTCTCTTTTCATCTGTATTTTGTCTTGTGTTCTTTGGGGATGATGGCATCAGACACCCCATGTATCTTTATTGACCCAAAAAGGTTTTCTTTATTTTTTCATTTTCTCTCTTTAAAGTCATTCTTCTAGTTCTATGTGTATTTGGGGCATGATGACAGTTCCAAGCTCTCTAATAGCATTGCAACAAAGAAAAATATTGACCCCAAATCCATAGATCCCTTATGTGTTTCTTGGGGGCAACCCTCTCTTTTCCTTCTTCCTTTTTCAAAATTTGTCTACTTTAAAGTAATTGATTACAACAGATGGTTTTAAAGGCTCTTTAAAGTGGGGAATACATTAAGTAATTATGTCTGCATGATTTCATTTGCATTTGTTCTTTGCTGTTCTTTGTGTGTGATTTTCTTCTGCATTTTGTCCCTTTTCCATGCTGTCATCAGTTTGAGCCTCTCTAGAGTGATAGCTTCTAGCAACCCTCTCTTAAACATTACACAATGTTCTCAGATGAGAGACCTTGTGACTGTGTTCTCTTGGAAACACATAAGCAGTTGTCTTGATGAGACTTTGGGATTTATCTCTCTTGGAAACATTAAGTACAATGTTCCCAAGATGAGACCTGGACATTTGTCCCTCTGAGATGCTAAGCATGATGTCCCCTAAGATTAAGACTTCACATGAATTAGGAAAAATCCCTTTGAACATCCCTCTCTCATGTTGCATTTTTTCCTTTTGGTACCTTATTAAAGTCATGGAGGTATGGATTTGATATGGTCCCCTAGGGCTCATCTAGTGAACACCTAGTTTCACTAGCCCTTGTGAGCATACATCTTTGTCCTTATTAAAGTCATGGAGGTATGGCTTTGATATGATTCCTGTGGCTCACCTAGTGAACAATTTTAGCTTCCACTTGCTCTTGTGAGCATTTTATTTTTTCCTTTTGTCCTTACTTCATATTCACGGGGTATGACTTGATATGGGACCTCTTAGTCTTTTCACCTAGTGAACAACCAGCTTCACTAGCCCTCAGAGGATGTGTTTTGTTTCATTAGTGGACAACTGCCCACTTGTAAACCTTTTTGAAAATAGCCTAGACCCTCATTCATTAATGTTTGGATGGCCAATCACTGGTCCATTGCATTTTCTTTTCTCCTTTTTCCCTTTTAGCAGCCCTTTCATGGCATCAAGTGCTTTTGGTGGCTTCATATATCATCCACATGTGTCTCCCTTTGACCTGTGTTGTTTTCCATGATCTTGATCTTAGGGCTTGCCATCCTCTTTGCAATTGTCAGCACATTCATTAGCACTATGCATTCTGAACCCTCTCATTAAGTGTGACTTGACCACTTTAGATAGTGTTAGTTCAAGCAAAGTTCCTCCTCCTCACTGGGGCAAGTAATAAATGGTGGTGAAAATGGGCTTTTCACTCTTGCATTTTCATTAATTGTTTAGGGCTCACCTGTTTTACTTATTTATGTCTAATTGGTCCTATTTTCAACCACAAGCTCTAATGAATCCTATATTTTTTTAGTTAATCCTACAATTTATCAAGGATGTAACATACTTAATGATTCTAGCTATGTGTCCTTGATTTTTTGGTTGGGACTAAGATGCCACCTAGGGTGTCTTTTTCCTTTAAAGGTCTTGGGACCCTAATTTCAAAAGTGCCTTAAAGTGGACCCTTTTTGGAGTTTGTGCCCCGAGTTTCATGTCTTGGGAGTAAGATGCCACCTAGGGCATCTTAGTCTCCCTTGAGGTATTTTCACGATTTAATTTCAAATCTTGGCGAGATTTAGCCTCCTTTAATTAATGAATTAATATTCTGGCTTGTTGTAGTGTAATTTCAAGATAGTAAGCATAGATAAGTATAAATACAAGGTCCTTTCAATCATTTATGATAACAAGCATTCAAGTATTCATTCCTAAGTCAAGTTTATGATATCAAGAGCAATTCATCAAGATTCAAGCATCATATCAAAGATATTGTTGCATCATGTTTGTTATTGTGCTAACATTTGTGATGTAGGGTTTATGATTCAAGCAAGTGATTTATGCAAGATCAACATCCTTCAAGAAAGAGCCAAGAACCACATTCGTTGTAGCCATTTCAAGCATATTTGTAGCACCTTATTACAAGGGTTTGGTGAGTTGTAACATTGCATGTTGTTCATTCATCATTTCCCTTCATTATCTCATTTCATTTCAAGGTTTAATTACCAACAAGGGGTTTGACCAAGGAAAACCCCCATTTACTAACAATCAACAAGTTTTTCCTCTCTTGCTTGTTTGTGTTTGCAGATTTAGGTTGAATAATTCAAGATAATTTGAAGTGCAAAGTTGTAAAGTTGGAAACTTGCATTGCAAATTTTTCATCCTCATGGAAACTCACTTACATGCCATATCTAGAAGTTTCAGAACCTGAGATCTAAGAAGAAGTGTAGACCTTGAGCCTTAGGACCACATTCAAAGATTGCAAAAATTCAAGATGGGACTAAGTCACCACCTAGGGCATCTTAGTCCTCTTGAAGGTATTTTGCAGAAATTATTCTAGATTTGGTTCCGACATCTAAAGATTTTGTATCTTCCCCAAAAAACAATAGTGGGACTAAGACAACAATAAGGGCGTCTTAGTCCTCCATAGCACTTTTTTGACAACATTTTTACATTTCCAAAATCCTTGTTTCATTTATGGAATTCCCAAGTACAAACATCATAACTTCCTGTTGCATAATTTCATCATTTGCATCCTTCATTTAGCTTGAGTTACTAGGTTTTGTAGGTTGAATGTTAAAGTTTCTTTTCCAAGATTTTCCTTTGTGGTGAACCCCTTTAAGCTAAAAGAACCCCTTCCTAGGTCTTCCTTGTTGAGAATTGAATCACCTTTAAGGTTGATACTCAATCCAATTAAGGTTCCTAGGACATCATTGAATGATCATGGGAGAATAGTGGTGTTCTAAGCATTCACCATTTTATTATGGTTCAATGTCAAAGGGGAAATAAATGTAAAATATCTTTTTCCTTTTCCATTGATGTCAAAGGGGGAGATGCAGAATATGTGAAAAATATTATCTAGGGAGATGAGGAAGATAAAAAAGGATTATCTAATAAGGGGGAGAAACATAAAGTAAAATCATGAAAAGTGTATTAAGAGCTATTGTGTTTCCTTTCATGGTTTTTCACATCATGTGTTTCCATCAATGACAAAGGGGGAGATTAGTGTGAGAATGAAGGTGTTGTCATTGATGTTAACTAGTTAACTAGTTATCAACCAGGTTTCATTGTCATCAGATGCCGCTTAAAACAGTCATTAGTCAGACATGTTGAGGAATATTTGAGAAAATTGTAATGAGAAAGGCTGGAAGGTCTTCAACATTGTTTTTGAGTTTTGTCTGCAGATTTTCTCCCATGTTTTTGTGGTCTGTATGTTGATCATGGTTGCTGAAAGCCTGTTATGCTTTTATTCTTGGCTCCAGATTCCATAAGTGCTTGTTATGTTCACCAATTGTGAGCTATGTTTTTAGGGTTTTCATTGAGTCTGAGAGAGAAATGTGTAGTTGCTCTAGATTTCACCTTTGCTTGAGGGTAAATTACAAGGTGTGCTCACAATCTTTTTTAAAAAGTGAACGATGAACACTAATCCAACTTTAAACTCTTGAATCACTAAAATTCTGGATGGCATGTTTTGAATTTTAAATGATGTGTAAACTAATAAAATTTCCATTGTTTTTTAGATATTTTATTCTTTTGGTATTTTTTAAAAAATTGGGGTAAATTAGTTGAATAGTTTTTTTATAAATTATTTACTATAATTTTATTTCTGGGAAAAATGCTTAAAAATTAAAGTCTCTGAAATAGATAAATCTTAGTATTGTACTCTTTTATCGCTTCACCAATTTTGTGTATTTAACTCTGAGCTTTTAACCATGGATATTATATTTTAAATAAATATAAAATGTGCACGATAAAATTGATAATAGTTTCCTAATTTCATTAACCTAATATTGTTCATATTTATTTAAAACGAAAAAACATTCTAATACAGATTCTTTTATCTAGTGCATCATATTTTTTTCTAAATTTTTAATAAGTTTTCATTTTATTTTTCCTTTGGTAATCAACCTAATATTTGGTATTGATAACCTAATTTTGAAAAATAAAGGAAAATATAAATAATAATTAAATTATTAATATATATATTTTTGAAAACTAAACTTATGGATCTACAAAAGGGTATTTTTATAGTTTAAGAAAAATGTTATTTACATGAGTAGAAGTTGTTGAAACATCAATTTTTTCAAATAAATCTATTTTTTTGGTAAATTGGCCTCAAAGTGGTGCTACATATGCATTTAGCCAAAAATTTTAGTTGGAAAAGTTTTGGACATATATAACTTAGCTATAATGAATCTTACAAGATCATATGTTTGACCAAAATTTATTTTTAGTTAGAAATACTTAAATTCACTTGTGCTGATAAGTTGGCCAAAAGTGTGACACACTTTGTACTTTTACCCTGAGTCTTATGACATGAAATTCTAGAGTTAAGCTGTTATGATTGTGTTGAAGATAATTTTGTTTTCTGGAAAGATTGGATCGTGTTAAGGGTTGTGTGTGCTTAATTGTTCTATGTATTTTACATTGGTTTGGTCAACCTTGTGTTAAACACTACTTTCAAAGTTATTGAATTGTGTTGGGACTTATTTGGGTCCTCATCAAGCATGTGTTTGGGTCACCCTCATTCTAATTCCACCCTAAAATGTTTTGGCCTTGACCTAACTTGAATTTAAATGATGGATGGCCGACTTTGGATATGTTTCAAAGTTGAAGATGGTATAAATAAAGGATGAGATATTGGTGGAAGTGTGATGCAAAGAAGTGGAGAAAGATGGATGTGAAATATATGCGAATGAGTGTGTATGTGATGTGAGTTTTTCATATCAATGCAAAATATAAATACTAAGTTTCTGGAAGTAGTGAGCTAAAGGTGTAATCTATCATTCATTCATGTTTGCAAGTAGTTGAGTGAATCGTGGTGGAAATCTCTGTTGCAATGAGATTTTATTCTCTATGCAACATATCTCTTCTATATTCTTTATATATGTGTGGTAGTGAGCCCTTTGAGTGGTTAACCCTTGTTGGACAGTGAGTCCTATTTTGGTAGTGAGCCTTTGTAATTGTGAGCATTGTAAATCTGCACACAATCTAAACCTCAATACTCATTAGTAATAGGTTAGTTCAAGCTAAGAAAACCTACAAATGCTCCTATGAAATAACACATCATCCCTCATATTGCAAAAAAAATAAACAATGAAACTTAAACAAAAGCATATGAGAACATGATGAAAACTCTATCTCATAGTGGATTGGTGCTTCTTTGATATGGAAAGAAACCCTTTCCCAATCCTTGATAAGCTCCTGGATGATGGATGATGCAAGATGATGTGGAGTTGTGGAGGATTAAATCAATAGAGAGGGTCTCTATTTATAGAATAGAAGGATAGAAGAATGAGAGATATGAAGAATGTGGGACAAAATAAAAACCAATGACAAGATTTTTTCAAGGTTTGATAGGATGAAGGATGTGCACATCTTGGTCAATGTGCCACAGAGGGGGTGATTTCCAATTCAAAAGATGGCTTGTTGGAGGGAGAAGAAAAAGTCTTAAATGCCAAGTGGGGGACATGTAAGGGGAGTTAATGCTATGTTGGAAGGGACAAGTCACGTGGGAGGGAAAATTCAAATTGGAAGAATATTCCCCCAAAGATGCCATTTTGAATCAAAATGATAAATTAATAAATCAATTAAATTGATCTATGAGCACAAGTTGCAAAATCTAGAGAAAAGAGGATTAGGATTAGCATTAATCATGGTTTGATTAATTTAAGTGAAGATTAGGTGATTTGAGTTAGATACTTGGATTTATTTAAATCAAATGGGAGGAAATTGATGCATTAGTAATTTAATTAAATAAATTTGATTTATTTAATTAGATGAGGAACATTTGAAGATAATTAAATAAAATTGATTTATTTAATTTAAGGAGTATGAATCAGGATTTAATTAAACAAAAGATGATTTATTTAATTAAAGAGGGAAAATGATGATAATGAGATGATTAAGGATGACATGGAATTAGTGAATCCAGATTAGATGCATGATGTCAATTTTGCATGTATACATTTTTCCCCTCTTTGAAGCAATGTACTTGCTGCGTTGATTCAAAGAATAAACTTACCATGATCAAAATTTCAAAAAAATTCTAATTTTTTTGGATGCCCCAGCAGAAAGTACACTGGTACATTCCCCCCTCAAGAGATCAAGTGAAAAGATTTGATTTGAGGGCCGATCTCACAACAAAGAGGTTCAAAATGGACGTATGGGTGGTTATGATGATGATGCAAATGAAATGGTTTCAAGATGCTTAGAATAACCAATCTATATTATCCTAAACAACTTAAAATGATGGTGCACTACATTTCAGATGGATGATGTGATGATGCCTATATGATTATGCAATGGATGTTTTATGCAAATGTATGGTTTTATGAGATGCTTATACTAATAGATCTATGCATGTGAGATGATCAGTGTTTCTTATATGATATGACATGATATGTAGTATGCTGATGGTTTGTGGATGCATGATGGATATATTAGTGATGATGATTAACCATCTTGGTATGATGTTAGCACAAAAAAGAAGAAATTAGACGATGAAAAGAGGATTCAACAAGCCAACTTTATTAAAGATGATGATGAGAGATGGATGATTTGCTTATCAGGAATTGGGACTTTAAAAGGGATACTTACGTTATGTTTGATAACACACATAGATATGATGCATCAAGGTATAAAGAACCAAGATGGCACTGTACCTAGTGCGATGAATTTTGACTTGATAAATAGATAGGAGTATTCTTGTTCACACTTGACATATGGAAACCTTGCTAGGATGCACCTACAAAGCAAGTATTTGCCAAGTTATCTAACTATTGTCAATTAGATCTGCACCCTGCTGAATGCAAGATTCAACAATCTACTAAAACATGGAAACCTTCTTCAGATGTGGGTGATCTGAACAAAGAAGGAATCTCCAAAGTGAGCTGGTTCTCTGAAAGATTGATCCTATTCTAAATATTTCTGAAGGAAAGAGATAGAGAAAGATGACTGAAATGAAAACTATGACTTAAAATGATTTTTAGGACTTGATAATAACTTAATGATGACTTTGGTTTTTCCCACAAACAACTTTTAGAAAACAACAGTATTTCACAATTCCTCATGAACAATAAACACATGAATAATTTGCATGAAGATTCAAACTTAAATACAACATGCAACCTGTATTTTATGAACTTTCTATACCAAAATTATGGTTCTAGGACATAATAAGGATTCTGCAAGTTAAAAATCACAATATAACATCCAACTAGAATTGCAAAAGAAACATAATTGAGGAATAGGAGTGCTGCTTTATTAAACTGAAGGAGTATGCCATAATCTGAAATTGAGTAAAAAAGGTTTACAAGCTCAAATATGTGTATGAGCAAGAAAATCCATCTGAACTGAGAAGAAGAGAAAAGACTAAGTCTTTTCAAAATATATCTAAAAGAAACCCTAATCTGAGCTCACAAAGAAGCTCAAGGAAAAAAAGCTTCAAACTGTCCCAAAAACAACATAAAAGTAGAAAAAAGCACACTGCTTTTATGATCAAATTGTAAAGCCTCTAAAAATAGGTTGAATCTGCTTTAAAAGCCAGAAAAACACCTTATCTCTCCAAGATAAAGCTCAAACTCAACCAAGAGGAAAATCTCAATATAATCTGCTAAAAATAGCAAGAAATCATAAAACAATTTATAAGGATTGCTTTATGACTCAGCTTTACATCATTGCAGATTTTACAATTTATCTATTTTTGCAATTAAAGATTGCGAAATATTTTGCAAAAGAATTACAACCTTATCCCACCCACACACTGCTTGATTTTTCTTCTAAAAAATCATAAAAATAGACAAGAAAACTCTACTCATCAATATCCCTAATTGATTTCTTCAAAATCAATTCAAAAAACAAAGTAGATGAATGATTTCTTTGAGAACACAAAAAGCCTAAGTGATCAAAGATTCACCCCTAGGTCATAAGATATTCACCATCCATACTTTCATTGTTTCCTCTCAAAAACAATAAAATTAAGATATTAAAATCTCCAAATTTCTCTAAGGCACAAGGGTGAGTATCAATAAAACACAAGCCCTAAAGACTTTAACACAATGACCTAGGCATATGAATTTTTGGCCTTTCAAACATTAGCTTCAGACTTTGATTTCATAATGCAAAGGTAACCCTAATTCGAATTTCCCACATGCTAATTTCAAAAGGTGAAAATTCGAAGGAAATTATAATGTCGGCTCAAATTAGGGCATGAACAAAAGAAGCCAAACCCTAAAATGATTTAATTTTGCACTCATCATTTCAAAGACATGGAGCTCTGCCTGAAAGGATAGCACCACCATGATTGAGCTCAATCTGAAGCTCGTGTGTTTGAGAATCTTCATCTTCTTCTTTAGATAGTTGAATCTTTGACTGGGTAAGCTCGGTTTCTGAAGTATTGTGGCTTTTCACTTCGTTCTAAAAGAAATAAAGGTCACTAAGGCCATGGCCTGCTCATGCTTTGTTTTTGACTTCCCTTTTCATTTCTTGTGCTTTGCTCTTCTTGGTCAACCTGTATGAGCTTGTACTTGAGCTTTTGTCTAGAAAACTCTATGGGAGAGCTTGCTCGAGGGTTTTTTGCTCTTGTTGCACACAAGGTAAACTATTGTTTACAGATTATATGGCTTTTATTTTTAGTTCATTCTGAACTTGTGGCCGCAGCTTAACACAGTCTCTAATGCATTTTATTTTACTTTCTGTGCTTATTTGAAAGAGCTCGAATCTTGAGCTTAGGTTCTTTGTGTTTTCCTTTGGCCGCCATGGTGAAAACCTTCAAGTTTGGAGCCTCCTACAAACGTTCTGGCCGTGGCCAGTGTGTTCTCCCATAGACATGAACTGGTAGGCTTGGCTCTATGCACATATTTTCTTCTTCAAAAACATAAAGAACCTCTCTTTTACTTATGAATCTATGGCTATGCTTAGGACGCACCATGTATATGCTGAAAATAAGATTTCAAAGCAT
Source organism: Sequoia sempervirens (assembly GCA_007258455.2). Lineage (NCBI taxonomy): Eukaryota > Viridiplantae > Streptophyta > Pinopsida > Cupressales > Cupressaceae > Sequoia > Sequoia sempervirens. The sequence goes on from VDFB02339749.1 coordinate 17,333, forward strand.
TATTGGGCTTGATTTACTATGATTTCTCTTCACTTCTATTATTTCTTGAAAGGACCCTTCATGGGTGTCACTGCAAGTTGTAATTTTTGTATTTAAAACCAAACCCCAAATGTGGGTATATGAGAAATAAAATATGTATATTCATTTTGCATTCAATTTAAGGGCTCGACCCATAATAGCTGGTGCTTTTCTTTGACATTCTATTGAAAACCCCATCAAACCCTTCATGGGTAAACTAAGAATTGTGATATTTTGTATTGTATTTCAAAACCCCAATGTGGGCTTTCTAAAAAATGAGCAACTCTATATATTTAAAACTCAGCCCGACCAAACATGGCACTTATTTTGGCACTTTGTTTCTCTTAACTTCTTTTGTATAGGTATCTTTTTTTCTGAAGAATATGACTATCCGGGTGTGTTTTTCTGTTGTACTCCAGTTCGTATCGTTTCCTATAAGAAATCCCCATGTGGGTATGTAATATTCTGATGAAAATCACTTTTTGGTATCACTGTTGAAAATCACCACATGAGTATATGAAATTATGGAAAAGGCTTCCTGCTTGGTGCATCTTTTATCGTGTTACATAATTTTGTTTTTCTGTATTTTTTTGTATCTACCTGAACTTCATCTTATGGGTATTTGGTAATTGTGAGGCAGATGCATTTTCTGAATCTGAACATATCACTGTTGAACACCCTCCACAGGTTCACGAAATGCTGGAAATGTTTATCTCAAAAATGACCTTCATAAAGCATCCTTTACTTAGAGTATACTTGAACTTCAAGCATCTTTTGTTTACTTTTTAGTTACTACTATAATGTTGTTTCCTATCCCTGCATATTTTTTGTTACAAGCCCACACAGGCAAACTAAAAACAAGGAAGCATCTGCATTATCAAATTCCAATATTTCCCTATCTCCATTCCATGAATCAATATTACTCTAGGGAAGATAAAATTTTAAGGTAAAGCTCATATGATTATGTTTATTTGTCTATCTTCGTGGTACCATATGCTTCTGTGAACCTTGCATTGTATCTTCCTTATCCTAATTTCCTCTACGTTTCCTGAGACTCCTTTCTCTACTCGTGTTGCTTCAGTCAGAAACTAAAAGATGAATGCTTATACCCTCATATCTTGACCAGATGATATTACTATTTCTCTTCATGCATACATAAAACCCTTTAATCTAGAACTATAGATTACATATGCGATGTATACTCTGCTTTACTCTATGCAGAGATTTAATTAAAATATCACAACTGTATGGACTGCATTTCCTTGATTATTTCAGTTAGCTAACATTCCTTGTTCATTCTGGAGACAACCTTCACCTTGTAATTCCTAATGTTGTTTTTGCATTATCAGCCAAACTAGAATTGACTATTCATTTACCATTTGAATGCAATGTTTGTCCCTTCATACTCTTGGGCTTCAACCTGGCACTCTTCATGCATTTTTATGCTCCACTTAATAAACTGTTCTGTGAATTTACTCTCTTCTGAGATGAAAAATGAAACAAATCTCTTCGTTAAGGAAAAATGTATGCCTGTTCACTATCCTTGGTTGTGAGAAAGAAAACTAATGAACCGAACCTGATATATGATCATGATGAAAAAATAACACTCTATAAAAAGAACATGAACCATACAACAATGTTTGATATAAATGTACTCAGTTGAATTAATTGAGTGGAGTAAACTCACTATTCACATGTAGCCTTCAAGAAGCATCTACTTGATTGTTATGAATGCATAGTTGGTTTAATGCTTTGCTTGATAGATAATTCTGTTTTTACTCTTTCAGTTGTATATCATTTCCTTTGATGAATATGAGTATGTAATTACTATTTCTTTATCAGCCCACTTGTAATGAATAAGGGCAGCATGCCGAGCTCTACCCTTGTGGGAGCCCGTTTTTCTCCACATGCTTGGTCTTCAAATAATGACCATCTTTGTGATTTTCCCTATTTTTGTACAAGGAAACAAACAATGTTAGCATTAAAAAAAGGATATGATGATCATATTGATGTTTCTCCTTCAGCTTATTTCTCTACACCTCCACTTGATTGTTTTAGTGTATGATTAATAGAAAACTACATTATTGTTGGTGATTCATATTGGTATCTTCATAATTAGAGCCTCTAACATCCCCTCTTTTCTCTTACAGGTCAACAGAGCTCGAGAAGACAAAGGTGCAACATTTCAACGTCGACCATCAGCCAATCAGACAATGATGATTATGTCGTTACTTATGTGATTTCTTCTTTTGCATCTTCCATAGTGTAGTGTGCTATTAGTTATGCACTGTGACAGTCACATCCACGAATTGTGTGGATATTTGATTTCATTTTATTCTTTTCATTTCGAAAAGAAAATGCATTTCAATGCAATGTTGTAATACCACTTGGATTTTAGCAATCAAATGAAGCTATGTAAATATGAATCATTTCATGGAATAAAGAAAGCATTTGAAATGCTCTGTTGTTTATATGCTCAATTCTGTACTTCATTTAATCTTGGAATATTGAATAACACTTCTGAAATTCTGATTCTTAAAGCATGACTGTCCCTTGACGAACAATGAACAACGTGCAAACAACACTTAAACATAATCTGTAATTTCACCTTAAGATAGAACAATGTTCAGCCAACTCCATTATTGAGATGTGGCAAAAAATTGGTAACATTTTGGCAATTTTTGCTAAATGCTTGCTTGCTAAGCATAGATCAGTTGCCTTAAAACTCTCCATTGGGCGCGGAGTCAAATCTGCCTCTTCTTGAAACTCAGAAACTTGAACAGCTATACTCCAAACAACAACAAAAGAAACAAAATAGAACTGAAAGTAAACTAACAGGCCTTGATGGCCAATAGAACATGCGCAACAGTACTTAGGGAAAGCAAAACTACTGAAAGTAAATGTGCGAAACACACTTATTTGCAATAGTACTTCTACTTAGCTACGAGATAGAACCTATCCCAGAGGCAATGCTTGAGGTGGATCCCATTAACTGGGATAGACAACACATCGCCAGTCAACTTGGAAAGTTGGAATGCGTTGTGTTCCTTGCATTCCATGATCACATAAGGCCCGTCCCAAATTGCATCGAACTTGGGATGTCGTCCAGGTCTACTTTTAAATTCATTCCACTTGAAAACTAGATCTCCAACCATGAACTCATGTGGTCTTTCCCTCTTATCAAAAGAATTCTTCATCTGAGCTTGATGTATCTCCAGCTGCCTTAGAGCCTCTTTCCTAGTTTCCTCCAGCTCTACCAGCTATGCAAATCTCACCTCAAGAGGCTGTTCATTCAGCAATTCCAATTCCTTAACATAGCTTAAAGTTGGCAACTTAATTGAAATAGGTAGCTTAGCCTCTTTACCATAAGTTAAAACAAAAGGTGAACAACCAGTGGCCCTTTTAGGGGTTATTCTGTCAGCCCAAAGGGCTAATTTCAGCTTTTTGTGCCATGTCCTTTGATTATCTTTGACAGTCTTCTTGATTATCCGAATCAGATTCTTATTTGTAGATTCTGCCTAACCATTACCCTATAGATAATAATTGGAAGATGTGTTCAAATAAATATTATTTCTTACTGACCAGTCAAAAATCATCAAACCAATAAAAGCCAAACCATTGTCAGAAATGATTGAATCTGGAAGACCAAATCTCGATATGAGATCTTGATAGAAATTAAGCACTGAAGTCTCGTTTGCTTCCTTTAAAGCAACAACTTCAGTCCATTTTGTAAAATAATATGTGGTAGTAAGAATCTACTTATGACCCGTGCTTGAAGGTGGATTGACAGGACCAATAAAATCTAAGCCCCACTTAGCAAAGGGCTGTTCTAATAAAATCAGATGCTAGGGCAGCGGCGCAAGCCTCTATTTTCTAGAAAATAAAGCACATTTCTCACATCTTCTGACCCAAGCAATAGCATCTTTAACCAAATCTGACTAGTAATAACCAACTCACATAATTTTTAGAGCTGTTGTTCTTGCAACAAAGTGACCTCCTAAAGGTCCATCATGAAACTCTACTAAAAGCTTGTCAACTTGATCAGGCTGAATACATCTCAGCAAAACGCCTTGGAAATCTCTCCTATAAAGAATGCCATCAATGATTGCATAAGGAATGGATTGTAATCTGTAATACCTTTGTTTTTCTCTGTCTAAGCCTTCGAGGCACTCACCAGTTTGTAAATAATGCATCATTTGCTGCAATCATGTAGCAGGAGATGCTGGAACAACACCTGCAACATCATTATTTAGCACTATTTCTGTATTTGCAGCTTCTTTTAAGTTGTTGTCATTATTCCTAGAAATCTGTTCACACAAACCTTTGCCTCTAATGATCTTGGTTACCTTTATATCAACGTCAAATTCCATTACTTTGGTAATCCAACCAGTACGCTTATCATTAATATCTTTGTTATGTAGAAAATCTTTAACAGTTGAATGAGCTACCAACAAATGAATCTTGCTATTGGACAACATATGCCTGAACTTCTTTAAATTTCTTACAACAAAAAAAACATGCTTCTCAACAAAAGAATATTTTACCTTGTAATCGTGTAATACTTGGCTGAAAAATGCTATAGGCTGCTCCAAGCCTTCATTGTTTTGCTGGCATAACATAGCTGAAACTGTATCTACTCCTCCAAAAGAATATTGAATAAAGTATTTGTCAAAGTTTGGATTAATGAGAGTAGGAGCGGCTACAAGGGCTTCCTTTATCTGCTCAAAGCTCCTCTTACCTTCTTTGGTCCAACTGAATGGCATATTATTTTTAAGCGTAGAAGTGAGGGGTTGTAGCAAGGTTGCAATATTCAGTATGAACCTCCTCACGAAATTTATTCTTCCAAGAAAACTTTGCAAGCCTTTCTTGTGAGCTGGCAACGACAATTCAAGAATTGTGGAAACTCTTTCAAGATCTATAGAAATACCTTGCTTTGAAACAATGTGTCCAAGCAATTTTCCTTTGTGCACTGAAAATATACACTTTTTTCAGATTGAGAGACACTTCAAACTCTCTGCATCTCTGAAAAATCTGCTCCAAATGACCAAGGTGTTCGTTAGCATTTCTGAAAAAAATAGTAATATCATCTAAGTAGACCAGAACGAACTTGTTCATGAGGTTGTGAAAGGCCATATCCATCGCATGCTGAAAAGTTGCTCCAGCGTTGGATAAGCCAAAAGGAATCTTCTTGTAGGCCATCGTGCCCCACTTAGTTGTAAACACTATTTTGAACTGATCTTCCTGCTTAACCAGAATCTGGTTGTAACCTGAGTAACCATCTAGCAAAGAAAATCTGTTAGAATCATAAACTACCTGTAAAATTTGCTCCATGGAAGGGAGTGGGTAATAATATTTCAATGATTCTTTATTTAAATCTCATAAATTGACACATAATTTGATTTCCCCACTTTTCTTCCTGACTGGTACTAAATTCGACACCCAAGAGGTGTGTTTGATAGGAAAAATAATACCACTCTCAACTAGCTTATTCAGTTCAGCCTTCATAAGGTGCTCTAATTTGGGATTAAGTGGTCTTTGTTTCTATCTTACTAGTTTTGCATCGGGTTCAAGCTGAATGGTATGCTGGGCTAGTTCTAGGTTAAAACCCCTCAAATCCTTATACTCCCAAGCAAAAACATCACTAAATTTTTGACATAATAGAATAAATGCTTGTTGTTCGTCTTGACTACATACCTTTCCTAGCTTGAGAAGCTTTCCTTTGAAGATTTCAATGACTGCGTAATGTTCTTCCTTAACCATCAAGCTAGATTTGTCTTTACGCACTTGGTCATCTGAGTTGAACACAAATTCCAAGGTCACCAATCCCTTTGACAACTTGTTGGTCTTCAACTGCATAATCTAATCCTCATATTGTTGCTGCCATTTTTGTTGGTTTCCATCTACAAACTCAGCTTCAACAATTAGGAAATTTACGATTTGCTCATCGTTGTCAAAAACCTACCAACTCACATTATTGTCAGGTACAGAAGGTCTGACCACTATTTTCACGTATTGACGTGCCTCTACCTTATGAATCTCTTTGGGAATATCAAACTGGGCTCCTATGGCAGCGAGCCTATCATCATGCTTATTTTGATTACGAGGAATTGACATGATATTAAAAGCATCAAAATCCTCCATTAAATCCCATACACGATGCTTGTATTTCTTAAGCAAATCATTCTTGGCAGCATTTAAATTTCTGACTTGATTTACAATTAGTTCTGAATCACCATAAACTTGCAAGCATCTAATACCTCGTTTATGGGCCCATTCAAGACCATGCACCAACGCTTCATACTCAACTGTATTATTAGAATAGCTGGAAGCAAATCTGCAAGCTGGAAAGTATTTATCTCCTTCGGGTGATATCAACATAGCCCCACCTCTAGCACCAATAATGCTTCTCGAACCATCGAATTAAAGCTTCCAAAGCTCATTCCCTGTTTCTGTAGATGGTTATTCCTCTTTACAAAGATTAGGCACATCACAATCAGACTCTCAAATCATATAGACTCCTAATCCTATCTCATCTGTGTGCTAAAACAGATCAAGCTCGTGATCTTCGGCTGCCCATTCATCTAGATTGATATTGTCTACATGGGTGCTACAGTTTGAGGTCATGGTTTGCTCCTCCAGTGCAGAGGTGGCATAGAGGTTAGCATTTATTGGATTCAGTGAGTATGGTTCGATATGGTCTTTGGCGAGAGGCTCAGACTTTATGGTCACTTTCATACCATACCTTGTTCTAAAAAACAAATGAGACCAATTAGAAGATAGAAACCCACCCAACTTGGCTGTAAAATCCCTTGAAAGACAAATGGAAAAGTGTAGCGGTAGGTCTATTACATGTATATCTTGATGAATAGAAAAACTCAAATGCGTGCAAAGTAAGAGCTAAATTTTTGATAATACTAGTAGTTTTAATAGCAGACCCATCTAATTGAACTACGCCTTTATGAGGATTAGGCTCATAGACAAGACCCAACTTATTAGCCAAACTCTTAGGCATGACTGAACTACTGGTACCATAATCAACCATATAGTTATGAACAATTTTATCACCAATGATCAGACTTAAATAGAACAGAGGGGGCTTTACCTCTTTTACTTTCTGTTCATTTTTATCCTCCAGATCATTAGCAAGCACGACCTTCGCAACCCCTTGATTAGCATTGTCAGAAATAGACAACTCATCCAAAGCACTCTGCAGTAAACCTTTCTGCCCTAGAAGGTGTAAAACATCTAATATCAACATGCTGACAGTGGTTTTCTTGAGATGATCAACAATATTAAATGATGAAGAGTTTACCTTCTGCTAGTTTTTTGTGATAGCAACATCGTTTTTCCTTTGCAAAGGCTACGAATGCATTCTTGATTGCTCCTTGTTGGGTATCTCTTGCCCTCTTTGCAGAATCTACATTTTAGGCTATGCTGCAGCGTTGTCGTTCGATAAAATAGGCTACCTACTGTTGGTAGGCTGCTGTTATGAATTTCCAGCCTATTGTCCCAGATCCATGGCTCTCTTTTTTGACCTGGTATTAGCTGAAATAGGAGAATTTTTCTGATCTCGACCATTCATGCCACAAAATTCAGAGCTCTTCCAGTTCAGCAAGGCAACCTCCACGTTATCTTGTTGTTCTTGATTCTGATCTGCAACATTTTCTGAACCAGCATAGTTATTCTGAACCATTAAAGCCTGATTTCTCATTCCATTGGCGAATGCTGACTGGTTATGGGGTTGATTGCACAGATAACACCAATCGCAATCCTGGGAAACATTATTTTGTAGCACAAGTAGTTCCTTTGACGAACTGGTTGTGTTCGGATTGTATGGCTGGAATGGCCTAGGGTTAAAATTCCTTCTTTGGACTTGATAATAATTTTGAAAAGCGGGTCTATTTTGCTAATTTTGCTGATAAGGGGCTTGATAAGGGTCATGTTCTTGACCAACATGATTTTTAATGGTCACGAGATCACTTCTAAAGGTCTTTAATATGCTTTTAATCTCTTGCATCTCCTAATTTGGGGTTGGGACAACAACTTCTTGGGCTATGTTATGATATCCTATCACTGGAACAGGCGGGACAACAGCCAAGGGAGGTACAACAGCAGGGATAGGTGGCTGTATTTCTAGAAACAAAGGCATAGGAGGTCTAGGAGCTATGTCTCCAGCTTGGATGAGGCAGTTTTCAGCGGTAATAACTATATTGTAGGCTTTAGGGAGTGTGATCCCACCCATAGATTGAGTCATGATTGCAATTTTACTATTCAAAGCTTTCAAGTAAAATAGAAAAGCGTGTGTTGTTAAAGGTTTTACCATTGCAGGAATCATGTCCCATGTTCTCTAAAATCGGTAGTTGAAGTCGGCCAAGTGCTCGTGTGGCGCCCTTTGAATGGTGCTCAACTACTCTAATAAAGATAATTTTTTAGATTTATCAGCAAAATGTTGATGTAAACCATTACCTAACGCATCCCATGTTGCGATTGAGTTGGCTGTAAGACCTCTAAACCATTACAATGCTTTTCCTTTGAGTGACGCAGCCAATAACCTTAGCGCAACATTCTCCTGTGTGATATTATGCACTGAGCATAATGTGGCTACATCACGGATGTGCTCAACTGGTGTAGTGAAGTCCTCGCTGGTGAAGTATGGCAGACTTCGAAGGGCTGCAACAAAAATTTCATCATGTTGAGCGATATCTAACAGACTACCTCCATTGAAAGGTGCGAACGGGTACTACCTTGGCGCTCCCATTGGCAATACTTGTGAGATTGGGACTGGTACTCTTGGTGATAAAAATAAGGAGTTGAAAATAGGAGGTGTTGACTTCGATCTCGTGGGTGCTTAAAAAATCCTCCTTGTTGTTCTGCCTCTTCTTCGTGATGGGGATAGCTCTCGATACTTGAAGGGTGCAGAACTTGACCTTGTCTGTATCTTTCTCATGTGTAGGATGCACTAGCATGCAAAAATCAGAATTGGAGTCACCAGGTATATTGTAATGAGCCTCCAAAAGGCTGGAAAATCTTCTGCATACACCAAACAACAAACTGAAAATACTAAAAATTTCTCTGAAAATGGCTTTCAGAGTCCCACCGGGCATGCCAAAAACTGTTGTCAATTAGATTTGCACCCCGCTGAATGCAAGATTCAACAATCTACTGAAACATGGAAACCTTCTTCAGATGTGGGTGATCTGAACGAAGAAGGAATCTCCAGAGTGAGCTGGTTCTCTGAAAGATTGATCCTATTCTAAATATTTCTGAAGGAAAGAGATAGAGAAAGATGACTGAAATGAAAACTATGACTTAAAATTATTTTTAGGACTTGATAATAACTTAATGATGATTAGTTTTTTCCCAAAAAAAACTTTCAGAAAACAACAATATTTAACAATTCCTCCTGAACACTAAACACATGAATAATTTGCATGAAGATTCAAACTTAAATACAACATGCAACCTATATTTTATGAACTTTTTGTACCAAAATTACGATTCTAGGACATAATAAGGATTTTTCAAAACAAAAATCACAATATAACATCCCACTAAAACTACAAAAGAAATAGAATTGAGGAATAGGAGTGTTGCTTTATTCAACTGAAGGAGTATGCCATAATCTGAAACTGAGTACAAAAGGTTTACAAGCTCAAAGATGTGTATGAGCAAGAAACTCCATCTGAACTGAGAAGAAGAGAAAAAACTAAGTCTTTTCAAAATATATCTAAAAGAAACCCTAATCCAAGCTCACAAAGAAGCTCAAGGAAAAAAAGCTTCAAACTGTCCCAAAAACTGGATAAAAGCAGAAAAAAGCACACTGCTTTCATGATCAAACTGTAAAGCCTCTAAAAATAGGTTGAATCTGCTTTAAAAGCCAGAAAAACACCTTATCTCTCCAAGATAAAGCTCAAACTTGACCAAGAGGAAAATGTCAATATAATATGCTAAAAATAGCAAGAAATCATAAAACAATTTATAAGGATTGCTTTATGACTCAACTTTACATCACTGCAGATTTTACAATTTATCTATTTTTTCAATTAAAGATTGCAAAATATTTTGCAAAAGAATTACAACCTTATCCCACCCACACACTGCTATACAAGAAAACTCTACTCATCAATATCCCTAATTGATTTCTTCAAAATCAATTCAAAAAAGAGAGTAGATGAATGATTTCTTTGAGAACACAAAAAGCCTAAGTGATCAAAGATTCACCCCTAGGTCATAAGATATTCACCATCCATACTTTCATTTTTTTCTCTCAAAAACAATAAAATTAAGATAATAAAATCTCCAAATTTCTCTAAGGCACAAGGGTGAGTATCAATAAAACACAAGCCCTAAAGACTTTAACACAACGACCTAGGCATATGAATTTTTGGCCTTTCAAACATTAGCTTTAGACTTTGATTTCATAATGCAAAGGTAACCCTAATTCGAATTTCCCACATGCTAATGTCAAAAGGTGAAAATTCGAAGGCAGTTATAATTTCAGCTCAAATTAGGGCATGAACAAAAGAAACCAAACCCTAAAATGATTTCATTTTGCACTCATCATTTTGAAGACATGGAGCTCTGCCTGAAAGGATAGCGCTGCCATGATTGAACTCAATCTAAAGCTCGTGTGCTTGAGAATCTTCATATTCTTCTTTAGATAGTCGAATATTTGACTGGGTAAGCTCGGTTTCTGAAGTATTTTGGCTTTTCACTTCGTTCTAAAAGCAATAAATGTCACTAAGGCCGTGGCGTGCTCATGCTTTGTTTCTGATTTCCCTTTTCATTTCCTATGCTTTTCTCTTCTTGGTCGACCTGTATGAGCTTGAACTCGAGCTTTTGTCTGGAAAACTCTATGAGAGAGCTTTCTCGAGGGTTTTTTGCTCTTGTTGCACACAAGGTAAACTATTGTTTAGAGATTCTATGGCTTTTCCTTTTAGTTGATTTTGGCCTTGTTGCCATGGCTTAACACAGTCTCTAATGCATTTTCTTTTAGTTTTTGTGCTTATTTGAAAGAGCTTGAATCTTGAGCTTGGGCTCTTTGTGTTTTCCTCTGGCCACCATGGTGAAAACCTTCAAGTTTGGAGCCTCCTACAAACATTCTGGCCGTGGCCAGTGTGTTCTCCCACATACATGAATTGGTAGGCTTCGCTCTAAGCACATATTTTCTTCTTCATAAACTTAAAGAACCTCTCTTTTACTTATGAATCTATGGCCATGCTCAAGCCGCACCATGTATATGTCAAAAATAAGCTTTCAAAGCATTATTGGGCTCGATTTACTATGATTTCTCTTCACTTCTATTATTTCTTGAAAGACCCCTTCATGGGTGTCACTGCAAGTTGTAATTTATGTATTTAAAACCAAATCCCAAATGTGGGTATATGAGAAATAAAATCTATATATTCATTTTGCATTCAATTTATGGGATTGACCCATAATAGTTGGTGCTTTTCTTTGACATTCTGTTGAAAACCCCATCAAACCCTTCATGGGTAAACTAAGAATTGTGATATTCTGTATTGTATTTCAAAACCCCAATGTGGGCTTTCTAAAAAATGAGCAACTCTATATATTTAAAACTCAGCCCGACCCAACATGGCACTTATTTTGGCACTTTGTTGCTCTTAACTTCTTTTGTATAGGTATCTTCTGTTCTGAAGAATATGACTGTCTGGGTGTGTTTTTCTATTGTACTCTAGTTCGTATCTTTTCCTGTAAGAAATCCCCATGTGGGTATGTAATATTCTGATGAAAATCACTTTTTGGTATCACTGTTGAAAATCACCACATGAGTATATGAAATTCTAGAAAAGGATTCCTACTTGGTGCATCTTTTATCGTGTTACAACATTTTGTTTTTCTGTATTTTTTTGTATCTACTTGAACTTCATCTTATGGGTATTTGGTAACTGTGAGGCAGATGCATTTTCTGAATCTGAACATATCGTTGTTGAACACCCTCCACAGGTTCACGAAATGCTGGAAATGTTTATCTGAAAACTGAATTTCTTAAAGCATCCTGTACTTAGAGTATACTTGAACTTCAGGCATCTTTTGTTTACTTTTTAGTTACCACTCTAATGTTGTTTCCTATCCCTGCATATTTTCTATTACAAGCCCACACAGGCAAACTGAAAACAACGAAGCATTTGCATTTTCAAATTCCAATATTTCCCTATCTCCATTCCATGAATCAATATTACTCTAGGGAAGATAAAATTTTAAGGTAAAGCTCATATGAGTATGTTTATTTGTCTGTCTTCGTGGTACCATATGATTCTATGAACCTTGCACTATATCTTCCTTATCCTAATTTCCTCTACGTTTCCTGAGACTCCTTGCTCTACTCATGTTGCTTCAGTCAGAAACTAAAGGATGAATGCTTATACCCTCATATCTTGACCAGATGATATTACTATTTCTCTTCATGCATACATAAAACCCTTTAATTTGGAACTATAGATTACATATGCGATGTATACTCTACTTTACTCTATGCAAAGATTAAATTAAAATATTGCAACTATATGGACTGCATTTCCTTGATTATTTCAGTCAGCTAACATTCCCTATTCATTCTGGAGACAACCTTCACCTTGTAATTCGTAATGCTATTTTTGTGTTATGAGCCAAACTGGAATTGACTATTCATTCACCATTTGAATGCAATGTCTATCCCTTCATACTCTTGGGCTTCAGCCTGGCACTCTTCATGCATTTTTATGCTCCACTTAATAAACTGTTCCGTGAATTTACTCTCTTTTGAGATGAAAAATGAAACAAATCTCTTAGTTAATGCAAAATGTATGCCTGTTCACTATCCTTGGTTGTGAGAAAGAACACTGATGAATCGAACCTAGTATATGATCATGATGAAAAAATAACATTGTATAAAAAGAACGTGAACCATACAACAATGTTTGATGTAAATGTACTCAGTTGAATTAATTGAGTGGATTAAACTCACTGTTCACCTATAGCCTTCAGGAAGCATCTACCTGATTGTTATGAGTGCACAGTTGGTTTAATGCTTTGCTTGATAGATAATTCGGTTTTTACTCTTTCAGTTGTATATCATTTCCTTTGATGAATATGAGGATGTAATTACTATCTCTTTATTAGCCCACTTGTAATGAATAAGGGCAGCATGCCAAGATCTACCCTTGTGGGAGCCCATTTTTCTCTACATGCTTGGTCTTCAAATAATGATCAACTTCGTGATTTTCCCTATACCTGCACAAGGAAACAAACAATGTTTACATTAAAAACAAGATATGATGATCATATTGATGTTTCTCCTTCAACTTATTTCTCTGCACCTCCACTTGATTGTTTCAGTGTATGATTAACAATAGACTGCATTATTGTTGGTGATTCATATAGGTATCTTCATAATCAGAGCCTCTGACATCCCCTCTTTTCTCTTACAGGTCAACGGAGTTTGAGAAGACAAAGGTGCAACATTTTAGCATTGACCATCAACCAATCAAGCAATGTTGATTATGCCGTTACTTATGTGATTTCTTCTTTTGCATCTTCCATAGTGTAGTGTGCTATTAGTTATGCACTATGACAGTCACATCCACGGCTTGTGTGGATACTTGATTTCTTCTTATGCTTTTCATTTCGAAAAGAAAATGCATTTCAATGTAATGTTGTAATATCATTTGGATTCTTGCAATCAAATGAATCTATGTAAATATGAATCATTAAGTGGAATAAAGAAAGCATTTGAAATACTCTGTTGTTTATATGCTCAATTCTGTACTTCATTTAATCTTGGAATATTGAATAGCACTTTTGAAATTCTGATTCTTAAAGCATGACTGTCCCTTGACGAACAATGAACAATGTGCAAACAACACTTAAACATAATCTTTAATTTCACCTTAACATAGAACAATGTTCAGCCATCTCCATTATTGAGCTGTGGCAAAAAAATGGTAACAATTACAAGAACATCCAACAAGCACAATAGAAAAAAGATAATGATCGATGCCCCATTCCTTTCTCTCTAAATCATTGTGATTAGATATCATCGAGAGGTCATTGGAATGAGTGCAATAAGATAAATAAAAAAGAAGAGATCAAACACACAAATGAGTCAATGTTATTCATACCTCGAGCCAAAGGGATTTGTTTTGATTAGGATAAGAATAAAAATGATTTCCAAAAGATAATGCCCATTGTAGGAAGGATACATCCTAGGACATGTTAGTGGATGGCGGCATGCCATTTTGTTTATCCAAAGTGTTTTTCCAAAAGATAATGCCCATTGTAGGAAGGATGTATCCTAGGACATGTTAGTGGATGGTGGCAAGTTGATAGGTTGTTTTGAAAGGCTATTGATATAAGGTTGATTGACATGTTTGCGAATGATCAAGAGTTTGATTTTGTGTTTTAAAGGTTTGTTGCTTCAATTTTGATTTTGCGTTTGACATTTTCTTTTGCTGATTGTTATGCTTATTTCTATTTGTTTTTCCAAAGGGTGATTGTGATGATTTGTTTATTATGGATGAGATTATTGCAGGTGAAAGAAAAATGAGACAGATGGATTTTTTCAAATATTTGGATGTTTTTGATATTTTTCAATGTTTTGAGGCTATTTTTGGTATTTTCAAGATTTTATGAATGTTTTGATTTTCTAATTTTCTAATGTTTTGGGGTTTTCTGAGATTTTATGAATGTTTTTGGATTTTGTGTCTTGGGAGCTAATCAAAGATCAGCCTTGCCTATGCTTAAGCTCGGAGATGACATAGTTTGAATAGCATGTTTTTGATGTTTTTTGTTTTTGGATTTTGTATGATTTTGGATGTTTTTTGATTATCTGGATTTTCTAATTTTTTTGGATTTTTTATATGTTTAGAATGTTTTTGGATTTTTCACATGATTTTGATGATTTGGATAAGGATGTGTCTGATGCTATTAGTGATCTATTTGGAGATTTTGTTGAAAACCAAGCTAAGGTTGATTGATCAAATTGATGGATTGATGATGATAACATTGTTGAGGATGCACAATAATGCAAGGATAGTGTTAAGCAACACAAGGATCAGGATGGATATCCCAAGATGATGAGGGATTGATTGGATAAAATTGTTGAGGATACACAACAATGCAAGGATAGTGTTTAAACAACACAATGATGGATTGATTGGATAACATTGTTGAGGATACACAACAATGCAAGGATAGTGTTTAAACAACACAATGATGGATTGATTGGATTTGATTGATCACGATCTTGAAGCTTGATTTGGAACAAAAGTTGGTTTTGGATGATTTGATGTAATGTTGACCTAAAAACTAGATGTGACTAATGTTGATTGTTTGGATTGATGTTTGATGGAAGATGAAGCTTGATAAGGAACGTCTTCTCGTCAAAATATTCCATGGGCTAGTGATTTGTATTTTGGCTGCAACTGCTTGACCAATTTGATTTCACATTATTCCAATGTTCAGATCACCACATAAGTTGGAGGATATATGTCAAGATTTATTCCCGAAGCAAGATGTAAACATCTGCCCCCAGTGTCTAGTAATGTATGAAATGCCATGGATGGATGCTTGGATAAATGTATGGATGGATGGATATGGATTATCTTGCAATAAGATAAGGTGTTCAAACAAAGGAACCCTCATTTGGATAATTCTCCATGGCTCAGATAGTGCTGGGTAGGATAGGATCAATGAAAATGGCTTATGTCAAGATGTCCATCATAAGCAAGTGTAAAGTGTACACAAAATTTTTACCAAGATCAAGATAATGTAGGAAGATGGATGTAGATGGATGAAAATGGAATGAATAAATGTTTCATGGATGAATGAATTTATTATGGATGAGATGGATGGAATGATGGATTTATTATGGATCATGGAATGAGACACTTTCACCTGAACTGGTGCACATAGATGCTTGATTCTACACATGATGCCCGTTTTCCAAGTTTTCATCATGGTACCTATCCAAAGTGCCGCCCATGTGGTTTTCACTGGAGGATGATTTTTTTCTTTACTGTTTTCAATCCTTTTTTGATTTTTATATTTTTTTATATTTTTTTTGGTTTTTCTGAAAGATTTTAAGCTCATTCTTAACCACCTAGTGCTATCAATATAGATGCTTCTATCATAATATGCCATTGATATCCTACCTGAAGAAGTTGTTTTGCTAAGATACGTGCACTTGAATGCAACTTTTGAGATTCCTAATCTACTTTGTTGATACCAGAGTTAACTCTGTCTTTGTGCTCACATCATAATAGGATGCCTTCTGAATCCTTATGATGAAGGGTGGCTACCAAAACATGGTCAATTTGAGAATTGGATATCATGTGTGGATGTATGGATGGAGTGTTTTTAGGGATAAAATATGGGTTGGTTGATAGTTTGGAACCTTTGACTTTCCAAACTTGGGAAGATGAGCAATGATGGGTGGATACAAAAGTGTGCATGGAATTAGGACCAATTATTTGATACACTTTGTACATTGCTTGAGAAGCCTTATTTTTCCTTTGTGCACATCTTTGATGGATACTTTTGCCTTTTTTATTTTTTCCCATAATTTCTTTGAATAATGGAGTTTGATAGGGATAATATTTCTTTGTATTCCTTGGTATCCATGTGTATTTGATTTGTACATTATGCTTCCTTGCTTCTTCTGCTTTGATAATGTTCCTTGTGCTTTGATTCAAATCTTTCTTTTGACGTTGGTCCCAATTCATGGATGGGGTGATGGGTGGATGAAGATTCATGACATGGCTGGTTGTAGTATTGGCATTGGTTTCATCATAAGGGTTCTTCATGCTCCCTATGTTGAAATTTGATTGAGACATAGTTGCCCCCAATATGGTGGTAGTAGCACCTTTGTTCCTTGATTCATCTTGTTTTAAAATGTCTTGTTTAGTAAGCCTTCTCTGATAAATATTTACTGTAGATGATGTTGTTTCAATTTGTTGCTCTGTTGACTACAGAATGTCCTGTTCTATCTAACCCATTTCTTTGAGTGGATAATGTTGGATATCTTCATACATGATGTCCTTAGTATGAATTTGGGATATATCTAAACCTGATGTTGACAAATCTGTTTGACTATAGTAATCAATAACCTACTCTTTTTGTGTAAAGGAATCCTGTTCTAAATGAAGATCATCTACGTGTCCATCAACAAAAAGTATCTCATGGGTAGATGGAGGAGTATGTGCTATGTGGATATGATCATCTTGTATAGATAGGAGAGTGTCCATTAGATCATTGTAGTATCTTGGAGATACAAATTATTGATCTTGAATGAATTTGGAATTGCTTTCGACATGCTTTGGATCAAGTTATTGACATGGGTCAATTTCAGAGGACAAATTGCTTATAAAGGGTTCTTGGATGTCGTCATTAGACATGGGAAGTGGCTCAATATCCTCTTGATCTTTGGGTGGACTTAGGTCAAATGTTGAGCTGAAGATCCCTTCAGTATCTGTAACCATGAGGTCAAAGGGTGTCAACATATCTTGGAAAGGACCATTGCTAGACCTTGGTGAAAGATGTTGATCATGCTTGGGAATAAATTCTTGAGATATGTTCTCTAACTCATTAGGTGATGCAGAGACATTTTCAACATGATCATTGGTCGATGGGTCATGGATTATGTCAATACAATCAAATAATTCTAACACTCCTTGAAATAGATCACTAAAAAGTGGTTCTTGATGTATGGTGAGTTGGTCATTGGATGAGGTGGAAACATCTTCAATGTACTCATTGACGGAAAGATCTTGAACATTGTTTTCAACAATTGTGGTAGAGAGATTTTCAATGCTATCACCAGTGGTTGAATCTTGATTATTGTCCCAAATAGTTATTAATTTTTGATCAATTAGGTATTGGATAAGATTTTTTAGTTGAACACAATATAATGTTGTGTGTCCCTTTATTTTGTGATAATCACAAAGGTGATTTTCATTGAACTAGGGTGGTTTCACGTCTGGTTCTTGATAATTCTTATAGATGGGTATTTTGATGAGATTCTTGTTTACTAGTTGTTGCATGACCAATTTGATTGGTTTCCCAAGTGGTGTGTATTTTCATTTTTTTCCTTGTGAGATATGACCTTTGAATTGTCCTTGTGATGATTGATTTTGGAGATGTGGGGATTTGAGATGTGATGATTGGGTTTATTGTTGATGTTGTTGATCTTGATATCTAACTTCTTGACATTGGAGATATTGTGGTTGTGGACACAACTCAATGCTTTGATGACATGGTTCAACCAATGGAAGAGTGTATTGATTTTGGGGTGGAGATGTCTCTTGGCTCAATAAGTCAATTAGTTTGGAAAGTGAAGCAAGTTGATCTAGCGAATTTTGATCTTGATTTTTATTTTGACTCCCTTGATATGGTTGATTTGGATTTTGTTCAAGCATATTTGGAATGTACACTTGTGGTGTTTGCATGGGAGATCATGAAAAAATTGATTTTCGACAATGTTCTGATTTGGGATGATGTTCAGATTTGGCATTGTGGGTTGAAATTGAACATTGCCTTGATTTAGGTAACTTTTATTATGCATGGTGTTACCTTGTATTGGAGTCATTAACATCTTGTTTGGAATTTGAAAAAAAATTGTATGATTTTCAAATATATATATATCCCAAATTTTTCCAAGTGTAGATTTGAAATGTTCATGTTTGGAAAACTTGTACTTGGTATATTCACATTTGGCATGTATGGATTTGGTGGGATGATGTTGTTTGTTTGAAGATTCATGCCTTGATTGTTTGGTTGATATATTTGTAGGTTTGGACTTGGATTTAAATCTACCATTGGGAAAGGTGTTCTAAACTATTGACTGGGCATATTGAGGTTTGTAGAAGATAATGATCCCATGTATGGATTGTATAAATGCAAGTGTTGATAATCAATCGACATTGTAAGGATTTGAAAGTATATTTGATTTGGATTAATCATGATGTATGGAGCAAGTTTATATTCCATGTTCTTCTTGTGTTTTGACCTTGTTGACCTTTAAGGGATTTAGGGCCAATGATGAGATGAAGGATGAAAAGGGTGAATGATATGGGTGTTGAAATTTTTAGGAACTTTGGATCAATGCTAGACTTTAGGATTTTATTTTGATTGGTTTGATTTGGATAATGAAATTATAAACCCTAAGATTTTATATGTTATCTTAGGATGAACTCATTCAAAAGGGGGATAATTTAACTAAGTGTGTGAGGAAGGATTCATCAACAAATACCTAACTAAACAGATGATTTTGATTTGGTTTAAGGATGTACCCAAGTCTAGATAATGATGTTTCCAAAATCTCTAAAGTTGTTTATGAGATGGAGATGATAAATGTTTGGATGAATGAAGTGTTTGATTTGATCCTGAATGAACCTAAGAAGGACATGTTTACTAGACCAAGATATTGAAGAACTTGCTTTTCCCTAAGAGTAGTTCAAAACCAAAAGACCAATGTCTGCATGAAAACCATATGACCAAAATATGCCAAGCACATGTGTGGGGTCCAATTGTTTCTTAACTTTTCTTAATGAGTTCTTTTTACCACAAACACACTCTTGATTATCTTTTGAAACTAGATGTCTATCTCAACTCATTTTCATCCCACAAGGTCCATTATGTGAAAATCAAGGAATTAAAGATGTATAGTTTTCCTATGTTGACCTTAGTAGGAGAAAATTGAGATGAAATCCAAATGCTTAGAAGCCTCTAAGGATGAGAATCCCAAGGGAAAGCAATAGCATGTGAATTCGTTCAAGGATATTTGCTTCTCCTAAAGGGTTTGAGATTTGATGCTCATGTTGAATGTTTGTTTTCCAATGTTTTTGATCAAGCAACATGTGTTTTGATTTCAAGAACAATCACAACCCTATGGATACTTGAGACAGTATTTGTTGAGTCCCCACTTGGACAAGTCCATCTACGCTTATTTTTAGTGAATGGTTAGATGCTTGAACCCACTGGCTCCCCTCCATGGCACTCACTTCTCAGGGCAGCCAAGCATCAGTACCCATGAAACTCCCATGGAATACTTTCCATTTCTACTAAAAATCGTAAAAGTGTGGGGTGGCTTTAGAATGACCGTTCTTGCACCAACAAATAGATAGGGATTTTGGCATTTCTACAACAAGGGTTTTAATTTAGACTTTCTGTTCATAGGAGTTGATCCATTGAGGCAAGAGACCATTGCTTCCCTTCTCATCAAAACCAACCATGTGATACTGGCCTTTGTTCCAGTACCCACTTTTATATCCCGACTGGAAATACTCTTGGCTTTAGAGTGTTACTGGTTGAGTCATTCCCTTGGGTGAGTAATTTTTCCCCAAGGCAGGCCCTCTAAGATAAACAAAATTGAGCAAACATATCCATAGTTCGATCGATCTTTGTTGAGAAACAAATAGAGAACACATGCAATATGCTCCACTCACACTCACAAGATGTGTTCAATTTCAATCCCAAAATGAAGTGTGGAGGAAATTACTTTACCCAACTTAAGACCACCAAAAATCCTTTTGATTCTTAAGATTGCCATGAGGTGTGAGAGAAGCACATACGTCTTTTCAATGGTATTACTTTGAGTAAGAAATTACAAAAAAAAGTGCACATGTTTTTTTTATGTCCAAAAAGCAATGATTTTGATTTGTTTTAAAGCACCAAAATGAGATATGCAAGTTTCCTTATTCAATTATTAAATCCAAAAACCAACTCTAGTAAGTTTTTCCTAAAGTTCTTTTTAAGTTCCTTGTAGCAAAAATTGAAATGTTCTTTTTAAGAGCCCAAAAAGATGAGAGTTGATCTAAAACAAAAAACTAAAGCATAGGATGGAAGCTCTTTACAGCATTCAAAAACACTTTGTCAATCTTCAAGTGTCCATGCCCGATTTTATTCAACTCCAAGATTTGTCTAATATTGCCTCTTATCTTCCAATGTTGCAAGTCCTTTGCACAAACAAAATCCTTCCTCCTTGCTTTTCCTACACAATAAAAAGACAAATCATGTGAAGACGAAGTTATTAAATTCATTTTTTAAGCATTAACTTCAAAAAATGGAATGATTTTAAATGAAAACACGAATGATTTCAAACTATTAAAATGACACATTAATTAGAGTCCTGATTTGCAGATAGATAAAGATTTACAACAATTTAAGTAAGATTTGAAATCCCCTTCACTTAGCTTGTAAAAATTCATAAATGAGCAACACCAATTAACGAGGATACCTGCAAAAACATAAATGAGTGACTTCAAGATATAAGTGTCATCTATGATTTTACTCTATCGATTCCATCTTATCTTTTCCTTCCCCCAAGAAAGTAAATGTGATATATGAGTGAATACTCTTTCAAATGAAGCATTTAAGAAATCAAATTACTTTCAAAGGAAATTTCAATATATTCATAAGCACGTGTGGAAGATATAGCCAAATACTTAACCATAAACTTAAATCACACAAAGATTATGTATCCCTCAAGAATCATTGTATTTATTTCAACATTTTGGATAATGAATGAAGTGTAGATCCACTTTATTGCATTGGAGAGCAACTTGGCAGGATATCTCAGGAGCCCAGTCAAATCACAGTAAATATTGATCTCATGATTTCCTAGAGTACACTAAGTATCGATCTCAGAATTTGGAGGTCAATGCTTATGGTACAAAGCGATAGCCAATAAATGAATAAAGGACACGACTAAACATTTATGTGAACAAACTAGGTAGATTTGTAAATAGGGACTTTTGCTTCTAGAAAGGAAGATCGTGGGCCATTTAACTAATCAAATTTATCCAAAGTAAAAAAGTTGTTACATGACACCATTTAACAAGTATACCAACGTGGAAAATTAGCTTCTACCTATTGCCTTAAATGTCGCTCTTCAAGATGATATGTAGCTAACAAAATGTGTTCTTCAAGGAATTACGTACAGATCTATAGAGAATACACTTTCTCAACAATGAATTAATGCTCGAATCAGAAGAAACACCAAATACTATTATAAAATAACGAGAACTTCCTTCCACATAAAACACCAAAACTTAGGATAGCATTTATTTCCAAGAATAAATAAAATACATCCAAATACTTATCTTATGGCATTCAATTTGTTCTCCTCACTTTAGCTTGGAATGGACAGTATAAATTTGGAAAGAAAAGCCATGATGGAAAAAGTACTAAGAAATCAAAAAACATAGTGTATTCCAATCATACCATGGCAGTGCAGGTTCAACCAATAGCAAAATCTAATTCTCAAGGCCGCTCTCAACCACCTTATTCACAGTCAAATAGACATAATGTTGAATCAGATTTACCATAGATGGAATCTACTAAAGAAAGGACATATAATGCTCAAGTTCCCAGATCTTGTGTACGCCATGGTCAACTTCCACATGAACGGATACAAAATGGCATGGAACATGATGAGTGGTTAGGTGAATCATCTCTAGGATTTGATGTTCTTGTAGATAAGGGACTTGATCAATGAAGACATCATGATGTTGCTCCTTACCACCCTAACCATGATATAAAATTAGGAAGAGGGGCAGTTAATGGCCGTGAAAGAAATAAGAATACAGAGTTTTCCCAATTTGATTATGATCATCCAAGCACGCATGAGCGAACAAGCTACTCTGATGATGAGTATTTATCACTAGAAGCAATGATTTTTGCACTATGGAGTAGACAAAGGTGAAGTCCAAAGGATATAAGAAAATAATAGCATATTTCTTAATGTAATCAGCTTGACCTTGGAAAGTGACATTTACTTCAATTGTAAGAAAACTCCAACACCGGTACTAAAAGGAATGTAGGGTTAACAGTCATTTCCTTAAAATGAAAGGGTTTCCATTGCAATAGGTACCACGTGGTGGAGCAACTTCAAACTGGTAGAAAATAACCCAATGCCACTCCTCTTTTCTGGCATTTCCTTACTATCCTCTTATCATAAGCACTAGTCCATTTCATTCAACAGAAGGCCGCTTAAAAAAAAGAAATGGAAATAAGCAAATAGGGAATACACACAACAAAATTTACATATGCAAAAGTGGTAACAAAGAACATGAATGTCAACTATTGGAAAAATAAATGCCTGAAAGAGAGGTTAGCTCGCATGGTTCACTATGGTCACATGATACGCATAAGATAGACTTGTTGAAAAGGCTTTAGAAACTTTCAAGCAAATTCCTTTAGTAGGCATACAAAACAACACATAATTTTATTTATTCATTTATTGCAACTAGCAGGTGTAAAGGACGTGCCCCAACACCATAAAAAAAACTTTCAATGTAATGTAATTGGAAAGTGTAAAAATAGTGAATGTAAATCAGGTGTAAAACCATTAAAAGGATATGCATAATGCAATTAGTAGGTATAAAGGATAAGGAGAATTTTAAGTCTTTCCTTGCCTATAAAACTGGAACATCCCAACCACCTAAAATCAATTCCTTGTATCACTAACATCAATTAAATGTAATTTGTGCGTGTGAAAGAAAAAGCCAATGATTTCAAGCTAATGCACTCATCATTACAAACCATGCATGAAGACCAAATGTGAGGCCGACTCTTCCTGTCAAAGACTTGCAATTTTATTGATCGTACTAGACTCTATAAGATAGTAATAAAGATATAGAAGTAAAGATTTGTTCGTTCCAATCTATGCATTAACGAAGACTTGATAGGGTAGCATTTAAGATTCACAATGCAAGGCATGTGATGGATTGCAATACCACTTCTACTAGAATAGGCATGCACCTTTTGCTAGAATAAACCTACAGATAGCAATTAAAATAAGCTTCACAAAACAATCGACCAATAGATTTGGGCTTCTTTTTTTCTGATTGTGACTATTGCAGTATTGTAAGATCAACAAATAATGAGAAGGATATCCACAACTTGATCAAATAGAAGAGCATTAAACAAACATACACAAGTATAGACAGTGGGCGCCCAATAAAATATTGTTGGTGATTAAATAATATTGAGCTATTGGCCAAGTTTCAAGTGCAAAATCAGTGTGAATAGCCATTAACAAGTACAAAATCAATATAAATAACAATCACTAGTAATGTATTTAGGATAGAGGAATATATTATTTTCAATTTGCATTTGGTTCTTGTTAAAGCCATCTATAAATATTAAAAAAAACCCAATGATATTTGGGACACAAAGCACATTCTAAGAGAGCTGACCCAAAGCATAAGGAATAAAGTTTCTTTCATAGAAAATGTAAAAAAAGACCCCTCCCTCTAGCGCCATTATGTGAGCACCATAAATCTGCACACAATCTAAACCTCAATACTCATTAGTAATAGGTTAGTTCAAGCTAAGAAAACCTACAAATGCTCCTATGAAATATCACATCATGCCTCATATTGCAAACAAAATAAACAATGAAACTTAAAAAAAAGCATATGAGAACATGATGCAAACTCTATCTCATAATGGATTGGTGCTTCTTTGATGTGGAAAGAAGCCCTTTCCCAATCCTTGATAAGATCTTGGATGATGGATGATGCAAGATGATAAGTGATCAAGTTGCTTCAGATTGTGGAGTTGTGGAGGATTAAATCAATAGAGAGGGTCTCTATTTATAGAATAGAAGGATAGAAGAATGAGAGATATGAAGAATGTGGGACAAAAGACAAACCAATGGCAAGATTCCATTTTTCAAGGTGTGATAGGATGAAGGATGTGCACATCTTGGTTAATGTGCCAAAGAGGGGGATATTCAAAATTCAAAAGATGGCTTGTTGGAGGGAGAAGAAAAAGTTTTAAATGCCAAGTGGGGGACATGTAAGAGGGGAGTTAATGCTATGTTGGAAGGGAAAAGTCACGTGGGAGGGAAAACTCAAATTGGAAGAATATTCCCTCAAAGATTCCATTTTGAATGAAAATGATGGATTAATAAATCAATTAAATTGATTTATGAGCACAAGTTGCAAAATCTATTGAAAAGAGGATTAGGATTAGCATTAATCATGGTTTGATTAATTTAAATGAAGATTAGGTGATTTGAACTTTTGAGTTAGATACTTGGATTTATTTAAATCAAATGGTAGGAAATTGATGCATTATTAATTTAATTAAATAAATTTGATTTATTTAATTAAATGAGGAACATTTGAAGATAATTAAAAATAAAATTGATTTATTTAATTTAAGGAGTATGCCTGAGGATTTAATTAAACAAAAGATGATTTATTTAATTAAAGAGGGAAAATGATGTTAACGGGATGATTAAGGATGACATGGAATTAGTGAATCCGGATTAGATGCATGATGTCAATTTTGCATGTCTACAGTAATTAGTTTTGACATTCTTTATATTGTGAGGTAATCCTCACCGTGGTTTTTCCCTTGTTGGGTTTTAAACATAAATATGGTGTTATTATGCATGTGTGATGCTTTTCAGTTTCTTCCTTTGCATTTAATGATTAATAAGAATAACAAAATAAAGGATTTTTGATTGATTAATTCCAAGTGAAAGGTTTTAAGGTTAAAGTTTGTTACAACTGATTCACCCCCTCTCAGTTGTCTTGTTCAACAAAACTAGGGTTACAAAAAAGAAACCTGATCAAATTACAAACAACAAAATCTACCCCCAAAACAAAGCAACAACTAGGCCATAAAGGCCCCTGGCACCTTGAGAACACTCCATCATGATGGAACTCATGAATGTAGGTATGGGCTCCTAGGAAATCAGTAATTAGAATTAAGAAAAATATACCTTGACAAATACTTTGACCTCTACAACACTTCAAGGAATAAATGGTGTCATTCAACAATCAATTTAGCTTGGGATAAATGCAAAAGATTGATCTAGAGTCATTCAGAGTTGATCTGGTGACTGAAATGCAGATACACCATTACTGTCTATGCTCAACTGTGAAATGAGGCAACTAGCTGTTCACGTTTGAACTCTGACCATTAGATGCAAGATGAAGGGACAAGATCAAACATCAATCCAAGTTTAAAACATCATCATTTATTTCCACCTTCAAATTAGGGTTGTTCATTGTGCATCATGTATATGAATTTGTAATGACGAAAAAATGTTCCCCCTAACATGGCCTTGATTTAGTGTTGCAATTAGGTCTTAGGCTCTTGTGAACTAAATGAGCTTATTAATGACTTATTTGGAGTGTTGTAAAGTGTTGTAGCACAATTTCACATTTTTCTAGGGTTTTATTTAATAATCAGACTCCTTTATGCTTTAATTGGCCTTATTTTGCATCCACAAGCCCCATTTAGTGCATTTTTTCGAGGATAATCCTAACACAAATCAACATCCAATCATAAGTTAGGTTTTTTCACATTGTATGGCCCAAATTTAGTGATCTAGAACTCATTCACCACATTGGGAAAATGAGTCCCACCTAGGTTTTTGGGACTCGATCTTAGTTTTACACATTTCTAAGCATTTTTTAAAATTTTCCCATAATTAAGGCCTAATGGGACTCATTCACCACCTTGGGTGAATGAGTCCTGTGTGGCCCAAAATAAAAAATTAATTCAAATTCTTAGTGGGATTTTATCCTCCTAGATTTGATGTCGGCTTGTAGTGTTGTAATTTCGAGAATTATTGCATAATTAAGTATAAATACAAGTTTCTTTCACTCATTTTACACCTAGCAAGTTGAATGAGAATCCTTATAGAAAATTTGAGTTCACAAGTGCATTCAAGTGTTTACAAGAGTATTCAAGAGCATTCAAGGGAAAATTCTTCATCATTTGTTGCAGCAATTCAAGATCCATTATCATATCAAGATTATCAAGCATCAAGCATGTTATTGAGCTAGTGTTGATGTTTCATTCAAGATCCAAGGTCAGGCATTGTTCTACACTTATCTCAAGATATAGATCTACATCCTTCATGTCCATTTCATGCTAAATTTATGATTTGTATTACAAGACATCTTTTAAGGTATCATTGCTCATGTTTCATTATTTCATCATTTGGTTTAATTACCTAAAAGGGGTTGAACCAAGGAAAACCCCTATTCCCTAAAAATCAACAACTTTTTCTCCTCTTTGCATGTGTGATTATAGGTTTATAGATTGAAGAAAAGTAGATTTGAAGCCTTCAAAAGTACCAAAATGACAAAATTGCAAATGTTATCAAAGTTGTCAAGACTCACGAAAACTCGGATCTAGGAAAAAATACCCATTCAATTTGTAGCAAATAAGTGGAAAAGTACTTATTTGATCCATCTTCAGAAGCTTGCAAAATTTTAGTTCAAGATTCTACTCCTAGGACACTTTGTGAAAAAATGAGACTGATCCTTCAGAAATGGTGAATGAGTCCCATGACAGGTGTTTTTGAGGGTTTCTTGCAAATCCAGATACCCTTTTTCTAGAAACCTGTTCTTGTGCAAAAACCATGATCTGGGACATATTCACCCGGATTGGTGAATGAGTCCCAATAGGTCAAAATTTTAGGTTATTCAACATTTCAGGCCTCCATTCAAGCTCTCTCAGGTTTCCAGGTGCTCCTTTGTACTTCTCATGTTTTTTGTCCTGATTTATTTGCATTTAAAGTTCATTTAGTGAGGTTTCTTGCATCATTGAGTTCAATCATTAGATCTTGCATTTCATACATTTTTCCAAGCCCTAGCTTGGTTTTGAACCCCTCCTTAATCATTAATCATATCCTAGGATAGTTCCTTAGTAGATATCTTTCTCCCATTATCATCATTTGATTACGATCTCTAGGGAATCCTTTAATGTAAAGCATAGAAAAGCTTGTTGCCCTAGGTCCAAATACCTAGTGGCAACCATTTTCTATCTTATATTTTGGTGAGCCTGCATTTAGAACACCTTTATTATGATTTGGAGTGCATCATCATCCTAGATTTAGCTTGCATTAGCATTGTATTGTATTTTGCATTAGTTAATTGGCATTCTAGGGTTTCTAAATCTTGCATTAGTGAACGTACATATATTTTGCACTTTTTCATCTTATAACATTTAAAATCATCTAAAAAATGCATTTGCACTTAGGTTACAAATCATAAAAACCAAAAAGCATAAAAATCACTTAAAAATCTTTAAAAATTTTGCAAAAACCCCACTGGGACTCATATGCCCCTCTGGGTGAATCATTCCTAGTGCACATCTGAAATTTCCTTTTATAGCATTTAAAACCTTATTTTTTCACTTTTGTTTGCTGCCATTGGTTATCTGTTTTAGTGGGTTGAATTTCTGTTTGATGCATTTCACTAAATCTATCCTAAATTGGTTCATTTCACACATTGCTTCATTCCAAATTGGCATTTACAACATTTCATTTTCAGATCATTGTATAATGTAATCAGTAAATTAGCTTGTTTGAAATCTAAAAATTGCATTTCATTCTAACTCCTTACATTGCATTTTGACTTTGCATAGATTGATTTTCACAAAATGTTGGTATCTATCATTTCCAAAATTGTAAAGAAAAAGTTAATCAATAAGTGTGTTAGTCATTCATTCAATACATTTCCTAGTTATGAGAGTCTTTTAGAGCAAGAGAGTGAAAATTGTGATGCTTACCTTAAACCTACACCCCCTCTTATCTCTCCTATTTGTGGGAATGATGTGATAGAAGAAGATTAAATTATAGACAATCCTGATGATCATAGTTACTCTTCTTCTAATACCTCTCCTATATGTGATGAACGTATTTCAGTGTTAGAAGATGCAATCATTGAGAATCACGACATTATTGAAAGGTCCTCTTCTATAAACTATCCTACATGGGAATATATTATAGAACAAGAGAATGAAATCATAGACACATTTCTAAACATCACCTTACCTACTTTCCAATCTCCCTTTTCTTGTGAAAATGATTTAGTGGAAGAAGATGAGATTGTAAATGATGAGGATATGTTGGTGTTAGATGATAAAATATTTAAGGTCTATAGAAAACCTCTTTATGATACTTCCCCTACCTATCCTATTTTGGAATACATTAGGAAACAAGGAATGAAATCATAAATGATCACATGAAAATCATACTTTTCCTTCTCCTAGTATCTCTCCTAGTTGTGAAGAAGATACTTTGATCGATGAAAGTCATGAGAATCTTAGTTGTCCCTCTTCATCTAGGGAAACCCCTATTGAGCAAGATAATTCAACCATTTATCATTCCCCTACTTGCGATGAAGTCATTTTGGAAGAACCAATCCTTGAATGTCAAGAACATTTTGTTTGTAGCTCTCCTAAAAACTCTCCTTCAAGGGAGGATATCATGGTGAAAGAAAATGACAACAATAGTAGTGTGACTTCCTTAAGTGATGGTAAAAATGTTATTCTAGATTTCCCTTTATTAGAAATATATCAAACCAAAAACACCAAGGTTATGAATGCAGAAGCTTCCATTAGATCCCCCTTGACTATTATACCTCCTACATACCTTGTGGGACATCCTAATAATCCTCCAATTCTTTATCCACCCTCACACAAACTTAAAACTCAAAACAAAATTGAACTTCTCCTTTATCCATCTAAGAATAATGTTTTGTAGTAGCCGAGTCATAATATCATTGCTCATACATATAACATTAGAAACAATCTACAGCCAAGACAAACACCTTCAACATCCCTCCCATTGCCTAACCCCATCTTACAGGTCCTCCTCGTTTTCCTTCACAAAGTGGAAAGGAGTACAATCTTGCTGAACAACTAAAGAATACTCCTACTAAGATCTCATTGTGGGACCTTATCTAAGCTTCCCCTCATTACCATAACATGATTCAAAGTGATTTACAACAAGTTCCTATCCCTTCTAATGTGCAACCCAATGACATAGCATCCCTGATTCAACGAATAAATGCTGAGAGTGTTTTCCACCAAAGTGAGCTCCCTGCTTTGGAAGTGCAAAAAAATGTAATGATTTCATGATAATAGCTAAATATAATCAAACATGAATAAAAAGAACCCTCGTAGACAATGGCTCTGCTCTTAATGTGTGTAGTGTAAACCTTTTAGATAGGCCTGGCGTGGATAAATCAAAAATTCAACCTACCTCTTGATCTATTAGCGGGTTTGATAATGTGGGAAAGCAACCACTTGGAGTGATTAATTTTCTTATTACAATTGACAAAGTTACAATACAAACTTATATTCACATTATGCCTCATGATCTTTCATACAATCTCCTTTTAGGAAGATCATGGATTCATGAGATGCATTTGGTGCCTTCTACCCTTCATCATAAAATGAAGTATGTCTATGACAACAAAGTGTACATAGTGGGTGTTGATAATGAGATTTACAGTGTTTTACAACTCAAGAAAAAAAAAGAGAATCCTTTGAAAACATTGACACCAACTACACAAGTAGAACCCGTGCAACAAAAAGACAAAGAAAAACACATTGAAGAAGTCACAAAGCTATTAGAAGATGATTGGGGTTCCTTAGATTTCACACCAACATTCATGGGAGAATACAAGATCATAAATAAAGACTCTGAAAAGGGAAATGAAAAAGAGGTAATTTCAACACAAAATTCAGAAGACCCTTCAAAAGCATCCAAATCAACCACTTTAGAACAAAAGAAAATAAATTACACAACAAAATTTGATGAAGTTAATTATGAGCAACCACCAAATCCAAAAGAGATTAAGAATATTTATGGAAAAGGTTATGAAATGATGAAACAACTTGGTTATAGTGGAAAAGTATGTGGTTCTAGAGAACAAGGTATCAGTGTCCCTATAGAACCTAACACACAAGAAACAACTAATGGTCTTGGTTAATGCCCATCAAAACAAACAAACAAACCATCACTCAATATCAGTACTACTACAAAAGATTCTTCTAAGCTGACTTTAATAGTTGTGCATCCTAAACTAATAGACATCAATGCTCTTGATTATTATCCTTTGAAAGCCATGAAATAAAAAACTAAATCTTTGCTTAATGTCAATGTCATCACACAAAACACCAATGATTCAATTTCATTATATTTTACACCTTCCTTTAAAGAAGGGTACAAAATATTGTAATCTAAAGAGTCTTGTGTAGGTATGACACCTTGTACTAAGTGAAACATAGAAAACAATGTACTCTCTTTCGCTTCTAGGGTTTTGGACCTAAAAGGAGAGAGGCTATTTTCAATCCTTCACTCAAGAAAAAAACCTTGAGATTTCAATGCAAAGGAGATTGGAATCTAACAAAGGGAAGGTTCAAGGGAAATAATAACAACAAATGAGGATTCACCACCAAGTGGAAACTTGGGAAATGCAAGATGTTTGAAAACATAGTGTGAAATGTAAAAAGAACTAAATGACCTATCAAATGCTTTGAAGATACAATAAAAATAGAATAGGAAAATATAAAAGTAAATGGTGTGCACCTGGAAATGTGTTGAAGACTAGAAATATCTCTGAAATTATGAAATTTCTACCTTTTAGGCCTAGTGGGACTCATTTGCCATTCTGGGCGAATCAGTCCCAGTTCTGGAAAACTATCCTGAAACAAGTTTTAGCCAAAAGGGTGGGGTGGGGAAGTGAGTGATTCTTACCTCATTTTATTCCAGCATGCATGTAGGGTGGGGTGGGGAAGTGGGTGATTCTGACCTCATTTTATCAGGATAGAGATCTCTTATTCTCAGGTGTGGTGGGGGAGAGAAGGGTCGAGTGAAGAACTACTATATTGGGAGAACTTAACCTGATATAGTAGTTCACCAAGATAGGACTAGCTATTATTTCTGGCAGGAGTGGGAGTTCACCAAGATAGAAAATGAAAGAATGCTCAGGTAGGCTCTTTGTTCATTTCTCGAGGGAGGTAGGCTTCAGTTGAAAAATGAAGTATGTCTATGACAACAAAGTGTACACAAAGTTTTGAATTTTTGTTTATGATTTTGTATTCTCCCATGAATGTTGGTGTGAAATCTATGGAACCCCAATCATCTTCTAATAACTTTGTGACTTCTTCAATGTGTTTTTCCTTTCCTTTTTGTTGCACAGGTTCTACTTATGTAGTTGGTGTCAATGTTTTCAAAGGATTCTCTTTGTTTTTCTTGAGTTGTAAAACACTATAAAGCTTATTATCAACACCCATTGTGTACACTTTGTTGTCATAGACACTTCATTTTATGATGAAGGGTAGAAGGCAAGAGGTAGGTCGAATTTTTGATCAAGAGGTAGATTGATATCTGAATCTGCAAAAATCTCTGAAAAACACCAATAGTGGGACTCATTCGCCACTACTAGGGGATGAGTCCCATTTTGTTGAAAAGTGTCCCAAGAGTAGAATCTTGAAGAAAAACTTTGCAAGCCTTTGAAGATGGATGAAACAAGCACTTTCTCACTGATTTCATGTAGATTGGATGGATATTTTTCCCTAGATCTAAGTTTTTGTGAGTATTGACAACTTTTCATGACAACTTTGAGAACACTTGCAACATTATCATTTTGGAATTTTTCTTCAATCTACAAACCTGCAATCACACATTAAAGAGGGGAAAACTTGTTGATTGTTAGAGGATAGGGGTTTTCCTTGGTCAAACCCCTTTTAAGTAATTAAACCAAAATGATGAAATGAGATAATGAAGCATGAACATGAAATGATGCAATTAGAAACTTGCCATGATGATGGATCTTGAATTGCTACAACAATGGATGAAGAATCTACCCTTGAATTCCTTAGAATTGATCTTGTGAAGTCTTGAAAATGCTTAACCCTAGCTTGCTTGAATTGATAATATGAATGCATTAGGAAATAATGATTTAAGAGCTTATTTATATAGGAAATCCATTCAAATGCCCGTTAATTTGATCCCCAAGGCTGACATTGATGAAAATTAAACTTAAAACCTAATTTTTCTTGCTCAAACCCTGAAAATGGCTACAATGGGACTCATTCACCATCTTGGGTGAATAGGTCCCACCTAGATGGGACTCATTCATCCAAAGTGGCGAATGGTCCCACATGGTCTCTTTTACCAGCTAGGATGTCAAGGAGTGAAGAAATTGGGTTTATATGTTGATTTTGTGAGGTCTTTGATCAAAATAAGCCTCAAGATGCACAATATGGGGTCACAGGGGCCTATTAATGATGATGTAAGGGGTAATTAGGGCTAGGGACACAAATTTCAATGTGAAAGTGTGATTAAATACACTTTACAATATTAAAATGAGGTCCACATAGCCTAGAAAGCCATAAGATCCAATGTGAATGTGTAAAACACATTACAACACTAGATTAAAACCAAGTTTAATTTACAAGCCTTCTAGATTAATGTGGAAATTTAATTAAATAGATTTTATAATATTGAATTAAAAAATATTAAACTTAAATGCTTAATAAAATTTTAGAAAAGTGTGAAAGTCATTTACAACACTTTACAACACCTTTACAAGATGTAGATATTCAAATTATATTGATTGATATCCTGATTTACTAACACCAATTCTGCTTAAATCACTTCTTTACTAACCATTTAATTAAATAATCCTTATTTAATTAATTCATCTTAATTCCTCTGTTAATCAAATAAATCAACTTTATTTGATTAAGTCATTATCTTCCTTTAATTAAATAAATCATTTTGTTTAATTAATCCTAATGTTCCTCTTTTAATTAAGTAAATCACTTTATTTGATCAAACCATATTTCCTCTTTTGATTAAATAAATCACCTTTATTTGATTAAAATCTAACATCATCCCTTTTAGTTAAATAAATCAAACTTTGTTTAATTAAATCTAATATTCATTATTCCTCCCATTTGATTTAAATAAATCTAAAAATCTAAGTCAAATGTCAAATCAACTATTCTAGCTAAAGTTAATTAAATCCTAATTAACTCCTAACTCTAATCTTCAAATCCTCTAGCTTTTACAACTTGGACATATAAATCAATTTATTTGATTTATTAATTCCTATAATTTCATTCAAATGTGGCATCTCTTTGGAATATTCCACCAATTTGAAATCTCCCTCCCAAAAGGACTTTGTCCTCCAACATGGCATTTAAGTCTCTTACATCTTCTTTTTCTTGAGCCAACTTGGCATTAAACCTTCTTACATCCCCTCTTGTGCAAATCATGTCTTCAAATTCAAATCCACTTGCATGCATTAACTTGCACATTGTTAAAAATGTGCTCCACCTCTCTTCAATAGCATGTTGGAAAGTGGCACATTGTTATTGGTTCATATTTAGTTCCACATCCTTCATGTTTCTCAATTTTCCATCCTTCTCCATTATAAATAGAGGCCTTCTCTATTTGATCAATCATCCACAATCCATGTAAGATCATTATTCTCATTTGAATCCATAGTCATTCACAAGTTTATGCAAGGTTGTTGTAGTCATTTTGAATTCAAGGTATCTATTTTCATCCACATTTCATCCATGTTAGCATGAGATCTCATCAATCATAGCAAGGTTATTGTCATTCTTCATCAAGGATCAATCAATCATCATCAAGCTTATCAAGGAATTGGGAAAGGGATTCTTTCCACATCAAAGAAGCACCGATTCCCCCATGGGATGCTGGGTTTGAGCATTTGAATATGATTTAAATAGCTTTCTTTTGGTTTCTTTGCTTTATTTCTTGTTCATTGTGCTTTGAATAAATCTCATGGGGAATGCTAGTTTAGATTGGTTTATTGACTAACATTGTACTGTTTGTCCATGTTTGAGCAGGTCTAAATTGAGCATTCAAATTTTGGCACTAGAAGGAGGGCATAAATCTCAAAATTAACACTTTTTTTGGCCATTTCCATCATTTTTTTTATGCTTTTTGTCTTTTCAGGTCAAACAGTGACAAAGGAAATAGCGATGGATATGCGATCTCTATTTTTCAACAAAGCGATGCTTGTTTCACTAGAGCGACACTCAAATCCTCAAACAACACTACTATCATTCTAGCATCACTGCAGCTGTGTTTCAAATGGCGACGCCTTTGTTTTCTTGCTTTTGCACTCAATCTTAAAATCGTCGTATCTTGGTCATATTTTGGTCTTTTTCAGAGCCTTTTTTTTTTAAATGGGGTGGAATTTCATAATCTATCCAATGGTGTGGGTGTTTCTCAACTTTGATAGAGTTAAAATTTTCAAATTTTCACCTAAAGTCAAATAACATTGTAACATGGTCTAAATTTTAGGGTTTTTGTGCTTAATCATTCATCTAACCCTCATATCTTCTTGTTTCTTGTTCTCATCTAAAAATTTTAGCATGGATTATAGGTTTTAAGGGGAGCATGGAGCATTGAAGTGAAATACAAAGCATTTGATATCTATTGTTTAGGAAAAGGAGGAAACAAGGAGAAGGCCTCCTATGATACTATCTCATGATTATATCAAGTGTTTTTAAACACTTTGGGGGAATTTATAATCCAATTCTTAAGGCTTTTTTTATCTTCAAGTTTTTAGGACTCAAAATAAATTTCATTTGAGTTTTAAAAAGAACAATCAAAGGGTTAAAAAGAACTTTAGGAACTTACTCTAGAGCTGGTTTTGGATCTAAAATTGAACAAGCAAACTTCACACTTCATTTTGGTGCCATAAAAAGAATCCATTATTGCTTTTGAAGTTAAAATGAACATGTTTTTTTCATGTTTTGCAATATTTTTACAATTTATTATCATTTAAAAGGTGTATGCACTTCTCTAGCACTTCATGACGATCTTGAGAATCAAAAGTCTTTTGGTGATATTAGGTTGTCTCAAAGATTTCCTCCACACTTCAATTTGGGTTCTTAAAAATTGAACAAATCTTGCTAGTGTGAGTTAAGTATATTGCGTGTGTTCTCTCTTTGTTCACACAAACAAAGATTGATCAAACTACATATGTACTTAATCCCTTTTGTTTACCTTTAGAGGGCCTACCTTGGTGGGAAAATGTACTCACCCCAAGGGAACGACCCAAGCGGTAATGAGCATAAGCCAAGCTCTTCCAAACCACTATATAAATTTGTGGTTGTTATGAAAATTGTAAACAATGGGAAGCGGTGCATGATAACTCTCCCCTAGTATCTTTATGATGCATAAAGCCCTTGTTCTAAGGGTTGGGAGATATCTCACATGGATTTTATCATTACACCCCCTAAACTTGATGCTGTTACTATGAACCTTTGTTTAGAATCCAAAATCCCAATATTTGTTTGCATCAGGAGGTTAGACCTCCAGAGCTATCCCACATACTTGTGGTTCTTTGTAGAGATGAAAAGTTCATCATGGGAGATTCATCAGAACTAAAGCTTGGCTGAACTGTAGAAGTGAGTGATGTGGATGAGAGCTAGTGTGGTCAAACTTCTAATCATCCACTTTGAATAAGCACAACTAGATTTATCCAAGTGGGAATTCAAAAAATATTTTCTTTTCGATCCTAGGATTGTGCAATTTTTAGTCAGTTAAACACATTGTTTGGATCCAAAATCTTGAAAAAAAAAAAACATTTAACAAGGACATCAAATTTCAAACGCTTTAGTAGAAGCAAATACCTTTGAAAGAATCCAAGTGCTACTGCTTGTCCCTTGGGATTTCACCCTTAGAGGCTTCTAAGTATTTGGGCCCATTTCTCAATTTTCTCTCTAAAGTCAACATTAAGGAAACTATGGCTTTGACTTCTTGATTCTCACATAATGGTCCTTGTGGAATGAAAGAAGGCCTTGGCATAGACATTTAGTTTGAAACTTAAGCAAGACAAGTGGATATGGTAAAAAGCAAGTCATTAACCAAGATTAAATCAATTGAACCCAACACATGTGCTTGGTCTCTTTTGGTCATATAGTTTTCCATGCGAACATTGGTCTTTTGGTTTGAACCACTCTTAAGGAAAAGCATGTTCTTCACTATCTTGGTTTTGTAAATAAGGTTCTCCTTAGGTTCATTTAGGATCAAATAAAACACTTCATCCATCCCAAACATTTATCATCTCCATCCCACAAACAATTTTAGAGCTTTGGAAACATCATTCTAGACTTCGATACATCATTAAACCAAATCAAAATCTCCTTGTTTAGTGAGGATTGTGAGAATGCATCCTTTCTCATACCTCTAGTTAAATTAGCACCTCTTTGAACAAGTTTATCCTAAAGATCACATCTAACATCTTAGGGTTTACAAGTTCATTATCCAATCAAAACATCAAAATCAAATCCAAAGTCTAGAGTTGATCCAAAGTTCCTATAAGTTCAATACCCATATCATTCACCCCTTTCATCCTTCATCTCATCATTGGTCCTAAATTCCTTATAGGTCAACAAGGTTAAAACAGAAGGAGAGCATGGACTATAAACTTGATTCATACATCATGAGCAGTCTAAACCAACTAAACTATCAAAGCCTTACTATGCCACTTAGCTATCAAAACTCACATTTATACAATCCATACATGGCATCATTATCTCCTACAAACCTCAATGGTACAACAAATGTGAGTATTCCCAATCTAAATTTTGGAATACCTTTCCTTATGGTAGATTTAAATCAAAGTACAAATCTACAAATCTATCAATCAAACAATCAATGGACGATTCTTCAACAAAACAACATTATTCTACCAAATCCATACATGCCAAATGTGAATATACCAAGTACAAGTTTACCAAGCATGGACATTTGAAATCCACACTTGGTAAACTTTGGGATAGATATGTTTGCGAATCATACCAATGTTGTTCAAAGTCTAAAAAATATTTTAACGACTCCATGTATTGATCCAAGTCAAGGTAGCACCATGCAAAATCAAAGTTACCTAAATCAAGGAAATGTGATTTCCAACCACAACAATGATCAATTTCAACCTCTAATGCCAAATTTTAACATCATCCCAAATCAAAAAAATTTCCAAAATCAATTTGTCCATGATCCCATACAAACTCCACAAGGATGCATTCCAAATCTACTTAAACAAAAACCAAATCAACTATATCAAGGGTGTCAAGATCAAAATTACGATCAAATTTTGTGAGATCAAATTTCTTCACTTGCCAAAATAATTGACTCATTGCACTGAGAGAAAAATCCACCCCAAAATCAATACACTCTTCCATTGGTTAAACCATGTCATCAAAAAATTTAGTTGTGTCAACAACCACATCAAGAACATTAGCTCCAATGTCAAGAGGTTGGATATCAAGATCAGCATCAACAACAAACACAACCTCCACATATCAAAGATTGATCACCACATCTCAAAGATCAATCACCACATCTCCAAAGTCAATCACCATAAGGTCAATTTAGAGTACAAATCTCACAAGGTAACAAATGAAAAATGCACACCACTAAGGGGACCAATCAAATTCGCCATGTAACAGTTGGTACAATAAAATCTCATCAAAATCCCTGTATATGAAAATTATCAAGAACCTGAAGTTGAACCACTAGGGTATAACAAGAAACACCTTTGTGATTTTCACAAAATAAAGGGACACACAACATCAAATTTTATTCGACTCAAAAATATCATCCAAGACCTTATTGATAAAAAAAAAAACTATTGAGGACAACGATGAAGATTCAACAACTAGTGATAGCATTGGAAATCTCTCCACCATAATTGTTGAAAACAATGATCAAGATCTATCCATCAATGAGTAGCTTGAAGATGTTTCCACCTCATCCAATGATCAAATCAACATACATCAAGAGTCACTTTTTAGTCATGATAAAAACCCCTCAAACAATGATCTATTTCAAGGAGTTTTAGAATCATTTGATCCTATTGAAATAATCCAAGATCCATCCACCAATGATCATGTTGACAATACCTCTAAGTCATCCAATGAGTTAGAGGACATATCTCAAGAATTCATTCCAAAGCATGATCAACATATTTCACCAAAGTCTAGCAATGGTCCTTTCCAAGACATATTGACATCCTTTGACATCATGGTTACAGATATTGAAGGAATCCTCAACTCAACATTTGATCCAAGTCCGATCAAAGATCAAGAGGATATTAAGCCACTTCTCATGCCTAATGAAGATATCCAAGAATCCGTTATAAGCAATCCATCCTTTGAAATTGACCCATGTCAAGAACTTGATCCAAAGCATGTCAAAAGCAATTCCAAAATTAATCAAGATAAAGAATTAGTATCTCCAAGGTACTACAATGATCTAATGGAAACTCTCCTATCTATACAAGATGTCACAAATGATGATCATATCCATATAGCACATACTCCTCCATCTACCCATGAGATTCTTTCATTGGATGGACATGTAGAGGATCTTTATTCAAAAAAAGAGTCTCATACTCTTGATATCATTAACAAGGAAAAAGAGTCTCCTACTCTTAACATTTATACACATGATCAAGATATAGGAAAATCTAAAGACATATCAAAAATGGGTCATGAAGAAGGCTTCTATAGAAGTTGTGAATCAGAAACATCCTGTGAAGGAATATCAAAAATGAATCATGAGGAAAATTTTTACGTGGACAGTGAATCATCAAAACCTCTTGAAGAAGCATTAAAATATGATATTTCACAAGATCAAGCCAGAAGTATGAATCGGGAAATTATCCCACTTATGGAGGATCCTATCACTTATAAACTTGGATCACTTACCTTTTTTAGGGAAAGCTATCTTATCAATGAAGAAGCTATCACCTTTGAAGATCCACGACAAAGTAGAGAAAGAGTAGCACCTTGTTTCCAAGGTAAATCATATCCTATTGCAAATAAAATGTTTCGACATATGAATTATCAAGGCAGAGGATTAGGCCTACAAGAATAGGGTATCCTAGAACCAGTGTAGATTATTGGCAATCCTAATCATCAAGGTCTTCTTCATTCAAAAATTGAGGAATTTAAAGATATCAGTGATACCTCTATAATACTAGGGGCAACTCTATCTAGTGCAAGCATCAACATAGGGAGGACGAAGAGTCCTTATGAGGAAACCAATGCCAATACTACAACCACCCACATCATGAATCTTCATCCACCCATCACCCCATCCACAAATTAGGACCAACATCAAAATAAAGATTTGAATAAAATCCTAAAGAAGTCATCAAAGCAAAAGAAGCTAAGGAGCATAATGGAAAAATCAATTACACATGGGTACCAAAGAATACAAAGAAATATTATCTCTATCAAACTCCATTAGTCAAAGAAACTATGGGGAAAAATAAAAAAGGGAAAAGTATCCATCAAAGATGTCCACAAAGGAAAAAGCAGGCTTCTGAAGAAATGTACAAAGTATATCAAGTAGCTGGTCCTAATTTCACTCACACTTTCGTATCCACCCATTATTGCTCATCTTCCCAAGTTTGGAGAGTCAAAGGTTCCAAACTATCAACCAATCCATCTCCTATCCCTAAACACACAACACCATCCATGCCTACACATATGATATCCAATTCTCACATTGACCATGTGTTGGAAATGACCCTTCATCATAAGGATTCAAAAGGAACTCTATCACAATGTGTGCAAAAAGACAAAGTTAACTCCAGTATCAACAAAGTAGACCAGGAATCTCAAAACTTGCATTCAAGTGCATGTATCTTGGAAAAGCAGATTCTTCAAGTAGGATATCAATGGAACGTCATGAAAAATGCATCTACATCAACACTACTAGGTGGTTTACCATGAGCATAAATTTTTCACAAAAATCCAAAAAAAATAAAAAAAATAAAAAATCCAAAAAAATAAATAGAAAAAGGATTGAAAACAGTAAAAAAAATTTGTCCTCTAGTGAAAACCACTATGGTGGCACTTTAGGTAGGTACCATGATGAAAACATGGAAAACATGTGTCATGTGTAGAATCGAGCATCTGCGTGTGCCAGTTCATGTGGAAGCATCTCATCCCATCCATAATAAATCCAACATTCCATCCATCTTATCCATAATAACTCCATTAATCCACGAGCTATTTATCCAATCCATTTTCATCCATCTACATCCATAGTCCAAGTTATCTTGATCTTGAAAAAATTTGGTGTACACTTTACACTTGCTTATGGTAGACATCTTGACATGGGTCATTTTTATTGATCCTATCCTACCTAGCATTATCTAAGCCATGAAGCATATCCAAATGAGCATTCTTTATTCGAACACCTTATCTTA
This sequence comes from Sequoia sempervirens, assembly GCA_007258455.2. NCBI lineage: Eukaryota > Viridiplantae > Streptophyta > Pinopsida > Cupressales > Cupressaceae > Sequoia > Sequoia sempervirens. The sequence goes on from VDFB02339749.1 coordinate 58,384, forward strand.
TCACAAGATAATCCTTGGCATCCTTTGTGTGCTTACCATATCCATCAATCCACACACCTATCAAGGTATCCATCCATGACATTCCATACATTGCTAGACACTGGGGGAAAATATTTAAATCTCACTTTAGGAATAAATCTTGATCTATATCCTCCAACTTAGATGGTGATCCAAACATTGGAAAATGTGAAATCAAATTGGTCAAAGCATTTGTGAGCCAAAAAATACAAATCACTAGCCCATGACATATTTTGACAAGAGGATGTTCCTTATCAAGCTTTATATTTCATTTAACATCAATCCAAATAATCACTATTAGTCGCATCTAAGGCATGCTTCAACATCACATCAAATCATTCAAAACAATTTTGTTCCAAAATCAAGCTTCAAAATCCTAATCAATCAAATCCAATCAATCCATCATCATCTCGGGATATCCTTCCCAATCCTCATGTTGCTTAACACTATCCTTGCATTGTTGTGTATCCTCAACAATGTTATCATCATCAATCCATCAATCAAATCCAATCAATCCCTCATCATCTTGGGATATCCATCCTAATCCTTGTATTGCTTAACACTATCCTTGCATTGTTGTGTATCCTCAACAATGTTATCATCATCATCAATCCATCAATCAGATTAATCAACCTTATCTTGGTTTTCAATAAAATCCCAAAATAGATCACTGATATCTTCACACATATCCATATCCAAATCGTCAAAGTCATGCGAAAATCCAAAAACATCCAAAACATATCAAAATCCCAAAACAAGTTAAAAAGTCAAAAAATTGTCAAAAACATGGAAATCCGAACTACGTTGTCTTTGACCTTAAACATAGGCAAGGCTCATCTTTGATCAGCCCTCAAGAAACAAAATCCAAAAACATTCCAAAAACCAAAAAACACAAAAACATTTAAATAGCCTGAAAATCCAAAAAATAGCCTCAAAACATTTTAAAACATCAAAAACATCCAAATATTTGAAAAAAATCCACCCATCCCATTTCGCTTCACCCACAATAATCAACCATCCATAATAAATCAATCGTCACCTTCATCCTTTGGCAACACAAACGAAAATAACCACAACAATCAACAAAATCAAGCTTCAAACACAAAATCAAAATCAAAGCAACAAACCTTTAAATACAAAATCAAACTCTCAATCATTCACTAACATGTCAATCAACCTTATATCAACAACCTTTTGAACAACCTATCAACTTGCCACTATCCACTAACATGTCCTAGGATGCATCCTTCCTACAATTGGCATTATCTATTGGCAATCACTTCAGATTCCTATCCTCAAAACACATGGAGATCCCTTTGGCTATTTGTATGAGGAACATTGACTTGTTTTCTTACTTGATCTTTTATTTTGATTTATCTTATTGCGCTCATTCCAATGACCTCTCGATGATGTCTAATCAAAATGATTTAGAGAGAAAGGAATGGGGCATTGATCATTATCTTTTGTATGTTGTGCTTGTTGGATGTTCTTGTAATGTAACTTGGTGAATACTTGATTTGTTAGATGTGTATGGAAGGTGTTTTGGACAGCCTATTGACTATTGCATTGATAGGTTATACGTTTCCTTGTTTTGGTCTGAGATGTTTGAAACTTCTAAAACGCATCCTAGCAAAGTTTTCGTATGTCAGGTGTGAACAAGAATACTCTTATCTATTTGTTGAGTCAAAGTACATCGCACTAGGTATAATTCCATCTTGGTTCTTTATACCTTGATGCATCATATCTATGTGTGTTATCAAACATAAGGTAAGTAATCCCTTTTAAAATCCCAATTCCTGATAAGCAATGCATCATCATCACTCATCATTAATCTAATAAAGTATTAATGCTTCATAGACTTGTTGGACTCTTGTATCTTCTAGGAATCAAGGCTTAATCCATCCATCTTATTCTTCTTATTCTTCTATCTTTACTAATATTTCTATCCAAATTTGTGTGATATCTCAAAAATACACATGAGACTAACCATGGCTGATGACTGTCTATACATCATCAAAATTGTCGACATCAACTATTTGATATTTCTAAAGAATTATCTTTCATCCTTTGATCAGTAGAACCACTCCCCTCGCATTTTATTGCCATCTTGATCGAAAAATTAACATTTTCGCTTGATCTCTCGAGGGGGTAGTATACCAGTGTAATTCTTCTTTCTGCTAGGGCAATGGTGGGGCATCCAAAAAAAAAAGATTTTTTTTGAATTTTGATTGTGGCAAGGTTATTCTTTGAACCAATGAAGCAGGTACATTGCTTTAAAGAGGGGAAAATTGTAGACATTCAAATTATATTGATTGATATTGTGCACTCAATCTTGATTTACTAACACCAATTTTTCTTAAATCACTTCTTTACTAACCATTTAATTAAATAATCCTTATTTAATTAATTCATCTCAATTCCTCTGTTAATCAAATAAATCAACTTTATTTTATTAAATCATTATCTTCCTTTAATTAAATAAATCATTTTGTTTAATTAATCCTAATGTTCCTCTTTTAATTAAATAAATCACTTTATTTGATT
>VDFB02339751.1:0-23466 GCA_007258455.2 Sequoia sempervirens
CACCATTCCTCATCCTTCTTTGGTGCTAGTACTATAGGTACTACACATGGAATCAAACTCTATCTGATCAATCCCTTCAGAAACAACTATTGCACTTGTCTGTTCAACTCTTCACTCTCTGCTGGAGTCATACAATGAGATGCCTTGTTTAGAAAACTGGCTCCAAGAATCAGGTCCATTTGATGACTAATTTTTCTTACAAGAGGCAAACCTTTAGGTACGTTATCAGAAATAATAGCTTGAAACTCTTTCAACATATTTGAAACCTCTACAGGTACCTCAATAGTATCCTCTTTATCGAATCTAGGGATCAATGCAAAAGACATATGCTCATACTTCATACCTTCTAGGAACTTTCTTCCATCAACCAAAAAAATTATTGCATTAATGCATACCTTTTCCTCAACCTCTTTCAAGGGATTCAAATTATGATGAACTCCATCCTTTGTCAAAGAATAGGTGTTGGCATGTCCATCATGTACTTCCTGTTGATCAAACTGCCATGGTTTTCCTAATAAAATATGAAAAACATCCATAGGCATAATGTCACACAATACCTCATCATGGTAATTTCCAATCTTGAACTTTACCAAACATTGTTCATTTACCAAGGCTTTATGGTCCTTCTACAACCAAGGAATCTAGTATGGGTTTGGATGCCTTCTTCTCTCCAACCACAACTTACTAACCATTTCTTTTGAAACAAGGTTATCAGTACTACCTCCATCAATAATAACATTGCAAACTTTACCTTCACAATTACATCTAGTGCGAAATAAATTCTTCCTTCAAATTGGTTCCTTCTCCTCATTCAGCAAGGCTCTTCTAGTAACAAGAACCTCTCCTCTTTCTACATCCTTAGAATGGGAAGACTCAACATCTTCATCTACATGTGCAACTCGTGCATTACCCTTGGGTCTTCTATTTGTCTTTCCTTGATGTTGGGGACACTCATAAACTCTATGTCCCTCTTCTTCACAAGGGAAATAGGTTCCACGAAAGCCACCTCTTCCTATTTGGTCTCCATTGTTCTGATCACGAGGTCAATAGCTCTTATCTACTTTTTGGTTCTAGCTGCTACTGGCACCTTCACCCTTCTTTTTATCTTCATTTTGACCTCCATATGACCATCCACCGGTCTTTCTTCCATAGCCTTCACCTCCTTGTTTGTTCTCAAACCTCTTGTTTAGTCATTCTTCAACCTTTAGAGAAAACTGATTTAAGCATCTTCAATGGTGGTCGTTCTTACCAATGCCAATTCTTCCTAAATGCTTGGCTTCAACTTGTTAATATAACAAGCAACTTTCTCCTTATTCACCTTAGAATGTCCTATCTGAATCAAGACCTTGTGAAATTCCTCTGTGTATTCTTTCACTACCCTTATTCCTTGCCTCAAGCTATGCATCTTTTTTAGTAACTCCAATTCATAATCAACTCGAATAATTTATTTCTTCAATTTTGACACCATTCTGCCCCATCCAGAAATTTTATCTTTCCCTTGTCTTCCTCATTCTAACTGGACCTCTTTCCACCATATGATAGCATGACCTTTCAATTTTTTCTTTGCACACTCATAGGCTCTATGTCCCTCTTCTTCACACTAGAAAACACATTCCATGAAAGCCTCCTCTTCCTAGTCCTCATCCAAATCTTCCTCTTCCTCTTTGGTCTCCTTTGTTTTAATCATGAGGATAGTAGGTGTTATCTCGTTTTTAGTTCTGGCTACTTCTGGCACCTTCACCCTTCTTTTGATCTTCATTTTGACCTCCATATGACCATCCACTGGTCTTTCCTCCATGGCCTCCACCTCCTTGTTTTTTCTCAAACATCTTGTTTAGTCATTCTTCAACCTTTTGAGAAAACTGATTTAAGCATCTTCAATGGTGGTCATTCTTACCAATGCCAGTTCTTCCTATATGCTTGGCTTCAACCTGTTAATATAACGATCAACTTTCTCCTTATTTTCCTCATAATGTCCTGTTTGAATCAGGACCTTGTGAAATTCCTTTGTCTATTCTTTCACTATCCTTGTTCCTTTCCTCAAGCTCTGAATCTTCTTGAGCGGCTCTAGTTCGTAATCAATTGGAATAAATTGTTTCTTCAATTTTGACACCATTATGTCCCATCTAGAAATTTTATCTCTCCCTTGTCTTCCTCTTTCTAACTGGACCTCTTTCCACCATATACTGGCATGACCTTTCAATTTTTTCTTTGCAAACCTCACTCTATGAGGATCTTCAATCTCCTCAAACTTGAAAATTCCTCCATGTCATTGATCCAATCAATCAATTCTTCAGGATTCAGATTTCCACTAAAAATTGAACCTCCATTTTAGGTCTCTTCCCAATGCTTGAGATCACTCACAACAATTTTGTTTCTCTAGGATCCATTAGATCTTGCTCTTCCTCTTCTATTTCTTCTTCCTCTTCATCTTCACTCTCCTCTTTGTCTCATTGCACATCTCTTCTTCGAACCTCTTGTTGCAAGGTTTCTAATTTCCTTCTAAGGGCTCTGATTTCATCTCTAGGTGGATCTCTTCCACCACCTCGGCCTCTACCTCTGCCATACTAGGAAAGTCTTGGAGGCATCTTGAATTCAACCCACACTCACGAGTCCTACTACAACTACCTCATGTTTGATACTCTATTACAGGCTCAAGAACTCCTGCTCTGATACGACTTGATGAGGGCACACCCAAAACTCATAGAAATCACAACAAAATATACCAACACATAAGATGTGAGACAAAAAAATGAATAACTTTCAATTATTTTTAGAAAATGAAATTACAGTTCAAAGCTTACATGCTACAGCCTCACGGGCTTGATTCATTACAACAAAATCAACTCTAAAAAGAAAATCTACCATTCAGAGCCATAATTTTCACTATCGGGCCACCTTCTACAACCCTTACTTAACCCTTTTTATTTTCCCCAATAACCACCCTAGAATGTTCTAGAAAGTTTAAATTTCCCCTTTTGTTTTGGCACCAAAAGTCTTGCTATTTGATTTCTGGCCTAGGAAGATTTTTTTATGAAATTCACCTTTTAGAGGACCAACTTTGCGAGGCCATAACTTTTGATCTGGGTGTCCAATTTGCAATTATTGCATATCATTGGAAAGCTCTTCGAAGAGATCTACAATGCATGAGCCCATCATAGGTCAGTTCAATCACTTGTTTAGATATATCAGGGTCTCTAAAGGTTTATATCTAAATTTGAAGCTACATTGGATAAATTTCGTGAGATGAAAACTTTAATTTCTCCCAAACTGTGCAGGGTATTGAGGTGATTCTTTCGCGATTGGAAATGTTTTTTAGCTTTGCTCCTTGGGGTAAATTTTCATGTCCATACAAGCCTATTTTAGACAACTTAATTAAAATAGTAAGTGCCTATTTTTCACTATTTTTTATGCTTGATAGTCTTATACCCCTTAAGTTCCATCATGGGACTCAAAACAACTAAAGAAAATAAAGAAAACAATTTTTTTTGGGTGATGCAAGATTTCCCTACACCGCTCAATGCTCCTGCATCAAACCTCCATCTTAGGTCTCTTCCTAATGTTTGATATCATCTCAAAAACCTCATTTCCCCATGATCCATCTGCTCTTGTTCTTCCTCTTCTATTTCCTCTTTAGTCTCATCTTCATTGTCTTCAATCTGTTGATCTATATCTCTTCTTTGAACCTCATCCCGTAGGTTCTCCATTTTCCTTCTGAGGTCTCTAAGTTCATCTCTAGGAGGATTTCTTCCTCCAGTGCCTCTGCCTTCACCTCTACCATGGTAGGCCATTCCTGTAGGCATTTTTTTCTTATCCCACACTCACAATTCCTACTATAACTGCCTCACATTCGACACTCTATTACAGACTCAGGAACTCTTGCTCTGATACCACTTCATGAAGGGGACTCCCCTTGCAAGCTATAACAACACAAATGACCAGGTTTGCACAACAAAAATTATATTTGTTACTAAAGTGACATTACAAAGTACATTCCATATCATGGTTAGCTTATTACATTCATTTCCTAAATGCAAAATTGAGTTTGTTAGACATAGAAACTTCAACCTTCATTCTCTGTACTCTTTAGGACATTCCCCTATCATTCTATTTTCTATCCTTCCTTTTTTGATGATGCCATGTTATCCATGTATATTCTCTAGGAAGTTACATAAACTTCTATGACTATGTTTGCATTTGTTCCCTAGTAAGTCATTTTATAGTCATTCGTTGCATGCCCATAAATTTGTTTGTCCTAGTTGATTAGCAACAACGATGTGAATCGATGAATGCTATTGTGTCATGTGTTTCCACTGAGTTTGATCATTTTTCCAACTCACTATTCAGTCAATCATTTGTCATCACCTCCTTATCATTGTATCAAAGGGACATCTTCCAGACTCCTACTGATACACCAATGTTTGGTGCAAGTGCACCCTAGAAACCTTTCCTCCTCCATTTCACTTTATATCCCTACAAATCTAGTTTATTTTGCAATTGATTTCATTTAAATCCATGCAGATTGGTGAAAGTTATTGGGAAAATACTTCAGGTGGGTAAAAGCTTGATCCAGGGTAAACAATGAGCATTTAAAATGTTGTTTCTCTCATTTCTACTATGGAAAATCCCTATAAGCTAGTGAGAAGACTATTTGATATGTATTTTAAATGTTCTCAAGGTTGTAGGGTCAATGGTTAAGGTTTGGGGCAGATTCCATGATGCCCTAGGTCTGTAAATTATGTAAATGACTGGTAAAATAAATGATAGTGAGGTTTTTAAGGGATTTGATGATAGTATGATAGTCCTTCTTGGTTGTTTTGGTTATGGAAGATTTCTAAGATGTATTTGAGTCTATTTTATAAAAGGGTTTAGTGGAATGATTAGAATTCGGGTCAATTTAGTTATCTGCCCTATATTGGAAGAGTTGTCATAGTCCTAAATAGGACAATAATTATTCAGTGAGTTATCATCCATTTTGAAAGGCCATGAAATCATTTATAGAGAGTTCTATTGAGGAGTTTTATGCCTTTGAACCAAGTTTGAAAACCATGAGAGTCCATTATTGTTGCATATCAAATTGAAGGATCATTGGAAGCCTAATAGGCCAGTTGGGTCAGTCTAATTTGAAAGTTCTCACATTTAAGATGTCTAAGTTGAAGATTGTTTTTGATTCTATCATGTTGGTGTTGTTTAAAGAGTTTTGAGGTATCTACAAAGAGGAATGGGCTTGGAAATGGGTAGTTTATTGTTTATGTGGTCTTAAAAGGCCTCATTGTTGATTAGGAGAGTTCACTTTTGGAAAGTTATTATATTTGAGTTGTATATGTTGGGAATTGAGTTTGAGCCAACCAAATTGATGTTGTTTATTTTGGTTTCAAGAATAAACAAGAAGTTCAGTGCCTTAATCTCTGATTTGGTGTGTTGAAACAAGGATTTTGTAAGGGAAAGTTGAATCCTAGTTGTAAGGACAGTCAATAATTGGATGAGTTTTTTTCAAGTTGAGATTGTGTGGAAGTTTTGTGCCCCTAGGTTGCTATCAATTTCCCATTGATGAGATAAGCACCATCAATCTTCAATATTTGATCATCGTTGTCCCTCGCTGACCTTGCGGGTCTTGATCAGGTCCCACTAAATTCTTAGTGTGGTATGTAGGAAACTGCTATGTGTCCACCTTTGTCATCATCTATCAATGTGACATCACCTTCCACTTTATTGCTCTATCGAAGAGACTCACCAACACCTCCCATTGATAACCTGGAGTCACCTCAATGCTTCATATTGATGTGTCTAATGCTCATCGAGATATGGAGGGGACACTAAATATTATCCTCCTGCCAATGTAACTCTGTCACTAAGTCACTAAAGATCAGAAACTAAGAACCTCTAGTTGGAATTTGTGGAGTTATTAAAAAATCGTGAGTCACTGACATAACTATCAGGCTACTGATGGGACTTGAAACAAGGTCCCAACGAATTCTCTTTGTCTTTTTGATGAGTATGACTTAGTAAAATTTTCATCTTCCCACATTTCTATGTCGAAGGGACTTGAAGGAACATCCCACCGATATTCCAAAGTCCTTCCAATAGAAAACGATCAACCCTTATTCAAAACAAACAAACAAACATAGAATTTGATGATGCAAGATTTCTCTTCGCCCTAGATGCTCCTGCATCAAGGTCACTCTTCCTAGGATATATATGATATCATCACTAAGAAGGGACCATTTCCTATGCAAATAATAAGTTGAGGACTATATGGCCCCCATTAAAATATTAGTGAACTTTTTACAATAAAATTTTGAGAGAAAGTGGGATCCCTTGTTAGAAGGAATACACCTAGACAAGGCTACCTAACTTTTTGCCCCCCAAGTGTAGGGACAAAGATGAGCCTAAATGGATATGATATGTTGCTCCTTACATAAATCCTATTTTATATCATCATGCATGGTAGTGAGCTTTGTGTGATACTACAACTACCACATGGCAAGGAAAAACGTATATGTATGTTACTTTATCATGCATTCAACTTGGTCTCCATAAGGACCAAATTCTTTCAATTTCTTCTTTAAAGCATAACAATCATCTATATGGTGTCCAAAAAATCTATGATATGCATATTAGGGTGTATTTTCATTCTTTTATTTATTTATTTTTGTGTTTAGGCACATGTGGTAATATAATTAAGCCCTTATCAACAAGTGTAGCCAATTCCTCTTGAGTCTTTGATATAGGATGTAAGAAGTGTGATTTCTTAAGTTTATATTTCTTAGTTGGTGGAGAAATGGCTTGTTGTAAAGGTGGAGGATCTTGGTAAGTTAGTCCTTTAGTATCTTCAAATGGTATGCGTTCCAAGAGATAGTGGACTTCATGTTCATTCTTATGTCGCATCCTTGTACCCTCAAAATCCAAAAACCTTGCCCATAGGTTTGTTCCATGTTGATGTGTGTGTTTATAACTTTATACTCATATGATGGAAGGTTGGTTTATGTGATTTCCTTGTGATTTTTATTGATAGGTTCTTCAATATGCATTGGTTGAGGTATGCTTTGTGACTCACTTTCAGGGTGTAGAAGAGTGAACATTTCAAGTGGTGATATGGTAGGATGTTGTTGGTATGGGGTAGTAGGGAATTGCATTGGAGGATAAAAGGATACATTATTCTCAAGTTTGCATAAGGAAATTTGTATAGATTCGATAATGTTTTCTTCATCTTGGCATAGGACTTAAAAAATACTTGTAATAGGAGATAATGTATCATGAATGTCATTATCAGAATTAGGGTTATTTCCAAATACACAACTTGAAACATCCACCAAGGATTTCAAAGAGGTCCGAAATTTACCAAAATATTGATCCATCATGATGATATAATGCTTGTACTAAGGTTCAAATTGTTATGCAATAGGTGACTAGAAAACCAATAAGAATTTGCATAGAGGCTCCTAAGAGGGTTTTGTCAAAAAAATATGAGCCCCAAAAGGTATGATAGAGGTTCCCAAGGTGTTTGTGTCCTAGGTAGGGTTTTAGAAACTTCAAATTTTGATTATTTAGAGTGTTGTTTAAGGTTCTATAATTTGTATTCAAATAGATCTAATAGTAAATTATTTTCTAGATTTTTCTAATTTTATGATTGTGAAATTAACAATGCAAACATGCAACACTATAGAAAGTAAGTGACAATTTTGAAATGAAGAAACAAAATTCAGATAGAGAACACAAAAATAGATATCTTATCCAAATCTTAGCAAAAAATATTAGGACATAGGTGCCCAGGGAATCTATGTCCTAGATAGGGTGGTTAGAAATTCAAAGTATGATTATGTTTGTTACTATTTAAGGTTTCCAATTCTATGCACAAATAGTTTTGATAGTGAATATTTTTCCAAATTTTACAAATTTTATGACTATAGAAATGAAAAATGCAAATGTGCAAATTTATGGAATATGAATGACAACTTTTGAATGTAATTTTTAGATACAAGATACAATGATTGACTAATTCCAAGATTCAAAGGCCTAAAAATGATGATTTGATGGAATTTTGAAACAAAACTATGCAATTTTTAACTTTTTTTGACCTTAATGAAATATGCCTAAATGAATGTAATGCACAAATTCATATTTTAGTGATCTAATGAATGCAAATTGAATATAAATCTGATCTTTGATGACTGAAATAAACCCTATTTTAACCTTTAATAATATATGAATGCAATATTTTTATATTTTTATGTCTTTTTGTGATGAAAAATGAAACCCTAAATAAAAAATGCAAGGAAATGATTTTAAATTTCCAAGATACTGAGAGGGGGGGTGAATCAGTATCTTCTTAAATTTTTTGATAAGATACCATCCAATTATTCCAATGCACATAGTAGCAAGGATAAGTAAAAGAATTAACAAAACATGAAATCACATAACACATGAACACTAGGATTTGTATGTGGAAAAACCAAAATGGGGAAAACCACAATGAGTATTAACTCACAATATAGTATAACCTATTATAAGATATTACAAAAAGGGGTGGCTCACTGCAAGGACTCACTATCCTGAAACAAAGGCTCACTGCCTATAGAATTACAATGACAAAAATGGCTTGCAACTAGAAAATGAACTGATACAGTACACCTAGTGAGTGTAGATTCAGTTCCAATGAAGCTCAGTAAACTAACTTGACACACTTCATCTTATTTTCTCTTCTTCACATTCACATTCACAACACACCAACATTGCATTTTAAACTTCAAAGAGTATCCAATATATATATATATATATATATATATATATATATATATAAATATATATATGTTTTCTCTACAAGTATCAATTAGGTCGGCCTAATTAGATGCACTTCTTATTTACCGAAAATAGCAATTGCCAGTTTCAAGATTTCACAAAAACTTCTAAAAAGGTAATTTACACATCCAACATGCTTGATCAAGTTGGAATAGACCTAAAATAGATCACACATATATCCACATAACAAAAATTAATTCACCATTACACAATACATCCATTAGGTTGGCCAAGGATAGACCTAATAGCATAATTGCAAACACCAGTCTAATGCTAAAGCATCATACGAGCATCTAGATATGTGAGATCTTGTAATTATGTGCTCTCGATGTCTACAAACCATTTACCAAAACCACAAGCAATAGTAATCACCAGAAAATAATTGTGGACCAAAATACTAGAGGATGTAAGCAAAATACTAGTATAGATATCATACTAGAATACTGAAACAAATTCAGTCTTGATCTTGCAATTGCAACTCATATCATGGTGACATCAATGACAACACAAAAATAACAAAATGATATGTTCTTCATTTTTCCAACAATCTCCCGCTTTGTCATTGATGGCAACATGTGCCAAAAATAATATTTATAGAACTCCTTATTTACAACACTTCTCCCCCTAACACCAACATTTCACCATTCTTCAACCCCCCTTTAACATCAAGGACAAAGGGTGTCCCCAAAAAAAAATCATTGAAAACATTAAACACAAAGAAAACAAAGAAACATGTATCAACCAGAGGATGGAAAGCCTTGAAGCTCCTTTAGGATACCTTCCCAAACTGATTTTCCATTCTCCCAACTATCCTTTGTGGAAATCAACATCATGTTCAGAGATTCCAACTCTATCAAAGTTTTGTCGCACCATCTAAAGTATTAGGAGTCAAGTTTATCTTCTCAAGTTTTTCTGTGCAAGCCAATGCCTTGCCAACTAGGGTGAATTGAATTCTTACCATGTCACTCAATCAGATCAAATTCTGATAATTTCTTCCTTCTGCTTCTGCAAAACAAATAATTTTTCTTTATGCACAGAGATTGCATTGCAGGTTGATTTGTCTCTATCTTTAGATAGGTTGTAAGTACATGAGATGACTATCAACTGAGACTCAATAGAGTCCATAACAACCTTAATATTCTAAGTGACATCCAGCCACCTTAAGCAATAAGCGAGGAAATAATTAGCTTATGACTCACAAACCTTCATGACTTCCAAATTTTTTTCAACTCTTGAGTGTGCAAGAGCACACTTGTCATGTAATGCAATAACCTTTTCTCTCCCAATTTCTCCCTAAACTCTTGTTTTTTCTTTTCACTTAGCTCAAAGGTATAATCCTTGAGAGAATCTAGCAACAATCTCAAATTTTCAATAGGAGTGAGAGATGTATCAATGGATGCACCAGGTATGACTTTCTGCAATGCCTTAAGAGAATCTTCTACAAGTTCTATTCCTCTTTTATGTGCTTCAATATTTCCCTTCTAGATGCTTGCAAAGCATCTCCTAACATCAATTTATGCACCAGAGACATCTTCTCCATATCCACAAACCCTTATATCATGGGAAGTTGTAGAAGCTCCTAGGGAATTATTGGCTAAAATCTGATTTTCTTGGAAAGTAGGCCTTTCAGAACATTATTACCAGAGGATGATTCTCTAGGAATCTTAAGTGATTTTACAATTTTCTTTTCACTTTCTTCATTTTTTCTGGTAGATTCTTGGTTTTTATTTTATTCTTTTCTCTTTTCCTTCTCTTCTTCCTCCTTTTCTTCTTCCATTTCCACTTCTTCATCTTCTTTCTTTTCTTCCCTTTTGTCTTCATCTTTGTCTTTATCATTTTTATCCTCTTCATTATTTCCACCCTTTTCATTTTTATTTTGTTCTTCCTCTGCATTGTCTTTTCATTCTTCTTCACTACCTTTTCCTTCTTCAACATTGATTTGTTCATTATTTCCTTTTTTTCCTTTAGTGTGCTTTGGAGGAGCATCATTATGCTTTTCAGGCTTAACTTCACCTTCATTCCACTTTTCACTTTTTGGGGGATCATTTTCACCACTAGCATCAATTTCAACATCAAAATTTCTAGAATTATTTTAATTCCCTGTATCAAGAGGAATATTCTCCTCAACATTTTCATCAACAACATCTTCATCAGCCTTAAGCATGCCATATTTTTTTGTTGTCTCCCATATCACTTTTTTTGTTTCCTTCCTTACCTTCTTTGTCAGCTTTTTATTACTTGTCATCAACATTTTTACTCTACTCTTCATCTGAAACATTTTTGCATAGATCTTCTTCAAAGATTTCAGGTCATCCAAGCTCAAGGAAGACCCAATCTTATTATATGCAAAAAAAATTATTTTCTCTTCAAATTCAACAACCTCTGATCTCCTTTTCATCAAAGCTACACACATGCTTTCAAGTACATATTTTATTATATCATCCCACTTAAATTCCAAGATAATAACATATTGAATAATGATTAAAAGCAAGGTTTTCTTATCTTCTTCTCCAACCTTATCATAGTATCTAGTTGTAGGTTGAAGAATATTCTCAAAATGTAGCAAGGAATTGAGAATTTCCTCTAGCTTAAAGTAGGGACCAAAACTTACTTTTATGTCATGTTCTTTTCTTTGGTCCCAGAGACTTCAACATATACCTTAGAATTATTTGATTCTAGTTTGGTGTGCACACGAAGACCAAATTTTTTCTATTCTTCATCATCAAAAGATGATACAACATGTACTCTCTTGGAACCAACAACTTCTATAGAAGCACCTTCACCAGAGGGTAAACCTCCTCTTTTTCTCCTTACCAACTTTGCATAAGGATTTTCTTCATCTTCATCTTCATCATTTGTAACACTGAGATTTTTCTCCCTTTTTTCTTTCTCTTTCCTTCCTCTCTTTGTAGGGGCTACTAGATGAGTTTCTTTCCTCTTCCTGGATCTAGTAGTCGGTCCAAAGGAAATAGGACCTTTTCCTTTATTAATAACACTGGGCTCAATCTTTGTTGCAGGGGCTATAGAGGGTTTTGTAGAGGTAGTCCTTCCAGATGTCCTTGGGCTAGATGATTCTACCTCCCTTTGTTCTCCCCTATCCCTTCCAAGGGAAATCTCTTCATAAATAAATCTAGCTTCTTTAAGCTTTTTCTGCTCCAGATGTATCTCCATAGACCTTTTAGCATATGTCTCAATTTTGGGTTCGTTGGGATCCTTCAGATTCTTAAAAAAAAATGCACATAACCTTCAACTTCTTCTTTTGTTACCTCATATACTAGAGGATAAATCCAAATCGTTCAAGGTTCTACAACCTCAATCATGCATTCATCAAATGAAACATGGAATATGATGTTGTCTTTATACTTCTCAATCATTTTCTTAAGAATCCTTTCCCTTTCATTCATGTTTCTTTTGAATACAACAAAGAATGTTTTTAGAGCATTATCTTGAGAATCTAGATTAAACATACTATTCATATAATCAAAGATTTTATGCCCTACTGGTTTGGATAAGTTATAATGCACTTCTTCATTCTTTCTCGGAAGTCTCTTCATGAAATAAAACAATAGACATACAATCAATGAACCAGAATTGAAAGCATACTTCCTCTCCATCAACTTCAAGTTCTCAAGCAACTATAATCATAGAAGCTCACATAGATCATAATCAACACAATTCACAACCATATCAAAGCTAGTATAGATTGTTGTAGTCAAAACAAAGTTCTCTCTATTTGTGAATTATATTTTATGACTAATCATGATAGCTACATACTTCATAGCCGGATTAGTAATGGTCTTCATTGTTAAAGCTCCCTTGTCATATGTGGCTCCTATGAGTTTCGTTACTACTTCATTCTTCACAAATTTCAATACAGGAATTGTACCTTTATCCCACAGCTTGGTAATAGCCCTAATCACCTCCTTAGTTATCAGATGTCGCCAGTCAGTCCATAGGAATTTATCATGGATTCTACTTAGGACCAATTTCACAAATTTGTCATCATAACTGAAGTTTGGAAAATTGTTCCATTTACCAAACTCTTCTCAACCAGGTTCGAGTAGTCAATTTTTATAAAGAAATCATAACTAGTAAGCTTCTACCAAATCTCAATCAACTTTGAGTGATCATATTCCTCAAACTTTACTCAAATATACATCCTTGTATCCTCGGTTGACATCACTCCATGAGGGATTGATGAGAATGAACCCATGGGATCATCTTCAAAAAAATTCAGGGAAAATTTTCTATAAGAGGGCCTCAACCTCTTCAAAACTTTAACAACTATAGGTATTTCCATTCTTCCAATTCTAAACTCAAACAACTTAAACAACACAAAACACAATTGCATAGAAGATAAAAATACATTTTTCTTCACAATGATCCACAACTAGGGTTTGCATAGCTTGAACTCCAATTCTCTTCAAGAATGCTCCAAGATCTCTTTCATTTCTTCAAATGCATGAGTGATCAAAATTCCTTAAAAAATTCCTTTATAAATAACAATCTACCCTAATTCGCATTAAATGTGGAAAATATCAAAAAGCTACTAAAAACTCTTCTCTTTTACATGGACAAACCCTAATTTTCTCTGCAAAAATCATCCCTTCATATTTCCTACCAGTTCCTTTTCCAAAACCTCTTATAACTCATTTTTCACATTTCATCCTCATGCTAGCCTGTGACACACCATTTATCTAGGGGGTTATTATAATTTTCTAATAATTCTCCCCCTACGACCTTGCTAGGTCTAATCCTCAGAGGAATCATTTGTACCGAATGAGGGCATAGATACATCAATAGCCTTTGGTTCTTCTTTCTTTCTCCAAATCTTATTCATCTCTTTCTTAATCTCATCTTTGTCAACCTTCTTCACAGATTCATTATTTTCTACTAGATTAGTTTCCTTACTCTTCTTGCTTCTGCAAACTCTTGAAACATGTCCTAGTTTGTTGTAGTTATAGCAGACAATATTTCTTTGATTGGATTGACTTCCATTGATTCTTGTTTTGCACTGATTAGCTTTATGTCCATACATGTTATAGGTATAGCAATATCCATGAAGGGATTGATTCATTCTTCTTCCAGTAAACTGATTCATCAACAAGGTTTTGCATTCACTTTCACTATGTCCAATTCTTTTGCATGCAAAACATTGACCAGTAAAAGGACCAATGAACTGATTCATCCTACTCCTACATTTTATTGCCTTGTGACCAAATTTATTGCACTAGAAACAAGTGCCATTAAAAGAAGGTACCTTTGTGCATTAGGTTGTCTCATCAGAGGTCCCCTAGTAGAGTTCCTTGAATTTTATTTCTTCTTTCCTTTATTCAGAGTCTTTTGATTGTTCATAGTCTTGGAATTTTCACCAATATCATTTCCTAGACCACCTTTCTCTTTAGTCAGTTTCTATCCTACAATCAATTCATCAAGCCTATCTGAGCTAGACTTGAAATTATTTTCACAGAGTTTTTCCTTCTCTAGATCCACTTTCAGATTCACAACTTCTTGTTCAAGCCTGGTGCAATCTTCATACTTTCTTTTTACCAACTTGTTCAAACACTCTTTAATTATTTTCTTGTCCTCTACTTTTACTTTCAAACTGAAAATATCTTCATTAGCCTTCTTCAACTGATCAGTTACTTCCTTATGCCTATCTTTGAACTTTTTCAATTCCTCCTTTAATTTCTGGACACATTCATTTTCCTCTTCAAGATTCTCTTTCAGATCCTTGTTTTCTCTTTCAACTTTTTCAAGATCCTTAAGTGCAGTCTAGAGCTCTCCTTTATCATTAATCTCATTCATATTTAGGATCTCCCTCAAGTTTTTAGGCCTTTCTAGAGGAACCAAACTCTAATACCAATTATTAAATTTCCAAGATACTGAGAGGGGGTGAATCAATATCTTCTTAAATTTTCTAATTAGATACCATCTAATTATTCCAATGCACACAGTAGCAAGGATAAATAAAATAATTAACAAAACATGAAATCACAAAATACATGAACACTAGGATTTTTATGTGGAAAACCCAAAATGGGAAAAAACCACAGTGAGTATTAGCTCAGAATATAGTATAACTGGATATAAGATATTACAAAAAGGGATGGCTCACTACCAAGACTCACTATCCAGAAACAAAGGATCATTTCCTACATAATTAAAATGACAAAAATGGCTTATAGCCAGAAATTGAACTGATAGAGTACACCTAGTGAGTGCAGATTCAATTCCAATGAAGCTTAGTAAATTGACTTGACACACTTCATCATATTCACTCTTCTTCACATTTTCATTCACAACACACCAAAATTGCATTTTAAACTTCAAAGATTATCCAATATATATATATACCTGATTTCTCTGCAAGTAGCAATTAGGTTGACCTAATTAGATGCATTTCTTATTTACCAAAAATACCAACTGTCGGCTTCAAGCTTTCACAAAAAATTTTGAAAAGGTAATTCACACATCCAACATGCTTCATCAAATCGCCATAGACCTAAAATAGGTCATACATATATCCGCATAACAAAAAATAATTCACCATTACATAATACATCCATTAGGTCGACCAAGGATAGGCCTAATAACATAATTGCAAAAACCATTGTAATGCCAAAGCATCATACGAGCATCTGGATATGTGAGATCTTGTAAGAATGTGCTCCTGATGTCTATAAAATATTTACCAAAACTACAAGCAATAGTAATCACTGGCAAACAATTATGGCCCAAAATACTAGAGGATGTAAGCAAAATACCGGTATAGATACCAAACCAGAATACTAGAACAACTTCATTCTTGATCTTGCAATTGCAACTCATATATCATGGTGACATCAATGACAACACAAACATAATAAAATGAAATTTTCTTCTTCATTTTTCCAACAAATGATATAAAAAACCTAGACTAGTGTGAATTTTCAAAAGGTATATAATTGGCTTGACACCTTTCCCAAATTTTCAATTTTATATATGGATGTAGGGGGGTATGATGGGGGAAACGTAATGGGTTGAAATACAAGGATGGAATGAGGGTTTGATGGATTTTGAAAAGGTAGGAGATTGACGTACAACATGAAGGGTGAGACAACCAGCCCTTAACCAAATTTAGAAATGTCTTAATGATGAAATGTAATGTTCTTAATATGATGATAGTGCAATTTAGTATTCTAATGCAAATACAAAAAGTATAAAAGTTCACATAAAAATTCAAACAAAAAAAATGAGTAAAGCATGTCATTATGCACATGTGGTTCAAATTTGGTGTAGAAAATAGAGGATACAAACATCTAGGGAATGTGTGTCCTTGTAGTATTTTCTAAATCTATTTTCAGGGTCCTTTGATGTCAGATATGAGATTTGAAATTTTTTCTTCAAATCCATCAGAACACTTCCAAATGTTTCTATAATTGTGTTTCTATAGCTTGACAAGTGGTATGACAACAAATGCAACAATGAATAATTTGTCTCCAACACCTATTCAATTTTCTTCAACCCAAAATCTACACACTCACAAAGAGAAGGAATGTTGGGTCAGTTTAGGGGCTTGCCTAAGTCAAACCTCATGTAAATGTTTCCACTTCCACAATGGAAATGCCAATGATAAATGGATAATGAATAGGAAGGAATGATGAAATCACAAAGTGCTACAATTCACCACCCTTCAATGTCTTCCTTGAAGGATTGAAGTCATGCACATCACTTCAAAGTCTTGGATCTTGCTTTCTTGATTTTCTTGAATTTTTGAATGTTTGAATGTTTTGAATGTTTTGGAGACCTATAAAAATATTAGCCTTTACAAAAAAATGATAACATGAACACACATTAACTCACATAGATTTTGACATGATGTTAGGATCTTGAATTGCTATAATGAAGCTTTGGAATGTTGCTCTTGATAATAGTAATTTATATTAATGTTCACCTCTTGCTAGTTGATATTCAAATGATGCAATAACTAGGTATTTATAGGCATTTATTTAATTTCCCCAAAATAAAATATTGATAGCAAATTTTAGAAAATTGAATTACAAATATTAAATTGTCGACATAGACATACTTAAATTTGGAGCCAAAATAGGGGGACACTCATGCCTAGGGTATGAGTGTCCTTTCCCTATTTTTTTAGGATTTTAGGTGTCGGGGAGAAGGTATTAGATAGATGCAATTGATTTTCTCTTGCAATTCCTCAGAAATTATAAAAAATAAGCAACAAAATACATAATTTAGGAAATTAAATAATCAATTTGGTCCAATAATATAAGGGGGACCAAGATACATAAGGTTAAATTTTCATGGGTGACAGTTTATGACACTACAATGCCAAAGATCCAGAAGCCTTAGTCTATCAATTGCAAACCATGTCATGAGGGAAATAGACAAAGACCATATTTTCTACTAAGGAATACTCTACAACAAGGCCATTGGATTTGATTCATAAGGATATTTGTGGACCAATGAGGACAAAAAATCTATAAGGTGACAGGAATTTCATGATTCTTATTAACGATTACTCCAGAATGACTTGGATTACTTTTCTAAAAGATAAATTAGAAGCTTTTGAAAAATCAAAGCATTCAAGGCTATGATTAGAAATGAAACCAGAAGAACAATCAAGGTTTTGAGATAAGACAAAGGTGGATAGTTCATTAATGACCAATATGGTGAAATTTGTGAGGAGCATAAGATTTGGAGGAAATTTTATACCCCTATGAATTTGCAACATAATGAAGTTGGAGAAAGGAAGAACCAAACTATATAAGATATGGCCAAAAAAATATTGAGTCAAGCAAATTTATCGAATATCTACTTGAGAGAAGTAGTCAAGACTGTAGTGTATTTTAAATAGGGCTCAAATAAGACTAAGGACTGAAACACCATATGAATTATAGAGAGGAAGAATGACTTCATTTAGACATCTCAGGATATTTTGGAAACAAATTGTATATCAAAAGGGTGGAAGAACATTTGGGTAAGTTTGATTCTAGATCAGATGAAGGTATTTTTCTTGGCTACTCTATGACAAGTAAGGCATATAAATGTTATAATAAAAGGATGAAAATATTGTTGATAGTATAAATGTAGGTATTAATGAGACAATATAGTGTATTGATCTTTCAAAATTAGAAGAAAATGAAGGACCGATCTGTAGTAGTGATGAACAATCAAAAATTTATTCTAAGAATACTATTACAAAGACTTTGGAAAGATATGTCCAAAAAACTCACTTAGAAGATTAGATTATTAGAGACAAGAATAAAAAGTTCAAATAGAGAGAAGGATTGAGAAATCAAATGAGAAGGTACATTTTTCATTACTATCAAAAATTGAACCAAGGTCCTATGTACAAAAGTAAGAAACGAGAAAGGATAGATAGAAGATATGGAGGAGGAACTGACTCAAATAAATAAATATGAAACTTGGGAACTGGTTCCAAGACCTAAAGGAAAGAGTTTTATTGGTACCAAACGGTTCTTCAGAAATATTTTGAATGAAGGTAGAGAAGTGATCTGGAATAAGGCCATGTTGGTATGTAATGGTTATGCTCAGGTTGAAGGAATTTATTTTGAGGATACATTTACTCCGATAGTGAGATTAGAAGAAATCACAAAGTTTTTAGCCTTATCAAAATTCAAGAACTTCAAAGTATATCAGATGGATGTGAAGTCAACATTTTTTAATGGAAATCTAAAAGAATAAGTTTAAATTAAGCAACCAAAACGTTTTCATTGTTTGTTTAATCTAGATTTTGTGTGCAAATTGAAGACACTTTATGGACTTAAACAGGAAACTAGAGCATAGTATTCTAGGATGGCTAGGTATCTATAATAGCAAGGATTATGAAAAGGTAGTACAATACTAATTTATACATAAAAATAGAGGGTGATTTTAAGAGAGGGGGACTGCCACATGCAAGACCCCAGGTCACAGAGGCTCAAGATGCGAGAGTCTGCCCTAACTTACCTCAGCTAAGTGTAATTCTTGGAAATGCGAGGTGAGAGTAACGAGGGCCTTAAAGCCTCTCAGTTACTCTGCACACTTGAAGCACATGAAAGGGCTAGGCAAGCTATTATTTAGGTCTAACACTATGCCTCAGGAAGCTCTTTGTCTGAGGAAAAAGGAACAGTCTCTGGACATCAGCATGGCACACTAGCATCTCAAAAGTGCATTGGCAGCCGTACAACCAGACAACACTGAAGGCGAGGTCAAACCAATAAAACTAGCTAACATCTGAGCTAATTAACTAAAGGTCCAAAATGATGTGATTAAGTAAATGAAATATTCTATAATATTATAAAGAAAATATGCAAGAGTGAAGAGAGCAAGGAGAATCTCACCAAGGAATTCATTTTCCAACTAATCCCTAGAGAAACACATACTCCTACACACAACAAGAGAGGAAAATGTTGGGTGGCTATATAGGGTCTTGCCTCAGTCAGACCCCCATTTAGCTGTTTCCACCTCCATGGATAGCCAAGGAAATGAGATAAAGGAAATAACGTAGTAAAGATAAAAGAAGCACTACAAAACAGTGTTATGCTACTCAACCAAGTGATAGAGGAGAGGAGAGGGAAGCTTACTACCTCCACCAAGAGCACTCAAGGATGCTTGGAGGAGAATATGAGAGTACTCAAGCCTCTGTTACAATGGCGTGGTCCCAAACTTGCTCTACCAAAGTGATGGAGTGTTTCTTTGTCTATAATGGAATGCTTGAAATGCTTGGAGTGAGTGAAAGTGAGCTTGAGAATGAAGTGAAGGAGCTTGTTAATCTAATAAAGAGGTTAGAATGCATGTTGAAGGGATGAATTTGAAGGAGGAATGGAAAAATATGGCCATATTTAGGTCAGTCGGCCGAAGGGGGTGTTACAACTTTACCTCCAATGAGAAGAGTAATGCCTCTACAGGTTCAGTTGTAGGAATTTTCTAGGAATGTAAGCGCGGATTTCTACATGTCGTGCGGGCATCCCCAATAGAAATACCTCCACCAATGCTCAAAATAGGTGCCAAGTGGGATGAAAGCAACATGATTAGGTGGAATTAAGCCTATGAACTTGGTTTTCTAAGGTGGATAAAGGAAAAAAAGGGGATTTGCACATGGGGTGCAAATTCACTCTTATACATTTTGTGTCCACTTTAGTGAGCATGAATACTAATGAGTGCTCAGTAAAGTAGATCAAGAAAGTGTAGGGTTAGAAACATATACCTGAACCATCAAGGAAGTAGATTGTGATCTAGTGAACCTGAAGGTGTAGGGAAAGCAAAGGACTCCATAGCTACCCAAAACTATGAAGTTGGAAAAAAAAGCATCTTAAAATCCCACAGACCTGTAAGGACACAACCCCCAAGATCTCTTGCATGAAGGAATCCCCATGAAGTAAGCACCTTACAGGCTCGTAGACCTACAAGGAAGGTATCCCCCAAAAAATATAGCATGGAGGAGACCCAAAGGAAGTGCCCTATAGGCTCTCAGTCCTACAGGGAAGGTATCCTCCATGAACTCAAGCATGAAGAACACCCAAATAAGTGCCCCATAGGCTCTTAGTCATATAGGAAAGGTATTCTCCATGAACTCAAGCATGAAGAAAACCCAAAGAAGTGCCCCATAGACTCTTAGTCCTATAGGGAAGGTATTCTCCATGAACTCAAGCATGAAGAACACCTAAGGAAGCAAATTCCATAGAGTCAAGAAGTGGCCAAATAGGCAAGTATGTGGATAGTCACACAAACTGTCGATGATTTTGAAGTATTTCAAAGGGGTCCCTCAAGAACCCTTCAAAAGGAGAGGGGTCTACTCAAGGGACGCACTGTTTGAAAGGTGAGGTGTAGTTAGGCTACCCCCAAGCTAGACGTTAAAAGGGGAATATAGTAAGTCTAGTCGGCCTACCCCTAGGCTAGACACGAAGGAATCCATTTGAGATAAACAATTTCAAGAAAAGGGTTCCTTGGGAACCTGTCGTGAAGAAAAAGGGGTCCACTCAAGGGACACATAGTTCAAAAGTAGTTGTTCTTCTTTTCTCATAGTGATTCGTCATCAAGGAATCCTTTTGGAAGATGTTCACTTCATCAAGGAATTTGAAATGAAGGATATGCCCCAATGCGAGGGGAAGATTAAAGTTGTGCCCACTTCAAAGGAGGGTCTCCAAGTTCTTTCTTTATGAACCCGTGATGAAGGAAATACATTATGTTAGGGTTCCAAGTTGAGAATACGATTCCATGGAAAAAAATTCGAAGACTTTCAAGAAAAGATTCATTGGCAATGAATGCATTTTCTAAAAATTTAAATGTTAAAGAGAATGCATTGTCACACATGAAAGGGATGACCCAAGAAAAGAAGAGTGAAAGATAAAGGGATAAAAAAAGAAAGGAAAAATATAGAAAAAGGGCATAGGGGGATCTGGTTTTAGTGAGGTTAGATATGTCCGAGCTCATATAAGTAATATGTAACCACAATGCAAGGTGAAAGATCATCAATGCCTAACCAGATCAGGAAGAATGCATGAGAAGAAAAAGTAAAAATAAAAAATTGGGTCAACATGGAAGGGAAGCCTAAATGCTCCCAACGCTTTGCATTGTCCCCAAAATCAAGCACAAACATGGAAGAATGATGATACAAATAGAAGAATGTTTATGAAACAAAAGCCACACCTGTGTCCAAGCACTAATGGGGGTGACAAGGGTCATCTAGGAACACATAGCATGAGCACAAGGGAACACATTTCAAAACACATGCACACACACACAAGATCAAGAAAAGGGGCCTCCTCTTAACATTGATCAGCAAAGAGGTTGTCTTCTTCCCAATCTAAATCCTCATAAGGGGAAGGAGGATGAGCCTACAATGGTGTGATGTTAAGAGGAGGAGCATCTGACCCTCCCACAATAAGGGCCAAGGAAGAGGGTGTTAGCTC
Organism: Sequoia sempervirens; assembly: GCA_007258455.2. Lineage (NCBI taxonomy): Eukaryota > Viridiplantae > Streptophyta > Pinopsida > Cupressales > Cupressaceae > Sequoia > Sequoia sempervirens. The sequence goes on from VDFB02339751.1 coordinate 21,720, forward strand.
TCAAAAATGTAGGCGGAATGCCTCAAGAGGCTGCCAAACTCTTGATACATTTTAGGGTAACAGACAAGGTCAGATGCTTTAGACCTTCTACTCTTCAGGTGCTGCTATACCTTGGTGGGTGTACCTATATGAATGAAGCAAACTTAATGTGCTTATTCCTCTTGAAATGTTTTTCCCACAATGGCAAGTAGGATTGGACAAATGAAATCAAATATGGTATAAATTGTATAGAGATATTCAAAACTAAACCCTAATATGTTCAGTTAACAGATGTAAAGAAAATGAATGAATCTAAATGGTGAAAAATGTAGAGACTAGTGCCTTATTGGGTATGCAGAGTCAAATGAAATAGAAATGAAACTTATTTCTGGAAAAAAACTCAAATTGTTTGGCATATGTTTTGTTTTATAACTTGGCAACAAACATGCAAAACATGATTACTAAGCTCTTCTTAATGATTTAGATGAATTTCCCTGATTACTGTGATTAATCAAAAGTATTTAATCTTTTCTTGAAAGAACCAATCAATCAACCACATAGATACAACAAATGTGCACTAATAAACTAAATATAAACTTGTTACATCAATTTAAATAACCAGAAAGCATCAATCTTGGAGACAACTTCAGTAATACTTTCTATAAGCACAACAGACAATTGACACCAGAAATGAACTACCACATCAACTGATTTTCATTGATATCTCCATTTGAAATCATGCATCATAGTCTATGATCTAAGAATTTTATCCTACTATATCCATTTCTAATCTATCTAATGTATCTAATATCTAAAATCTGATATCATTTTACAATTACGAGTGGATATTTATATATTTGGGTCTGAATAGACACATCACTTCATATTCCAATGTCGGCAAACAGTTGAAATCAGGTTTTGCCATTATTCACTAAGCACCCACCAAGACACTCTGTAGTCATCTCAAAGGCCAAAGTCTCGTTGATAGATATTCTTTCATCTCACGTGTGTCGCTGTAACATTCTATTGTCGGGGAGACATCTCATTGGCACCTTATGTCTTACCAAAAATCTCCATAAGTTCACATTTGATCGCCGTGACAATATCACTGTCACACCGATGCAACAAAATGTTGGTGTGACAAAATGAGTCAGCAAGACTATAAAACTTCATGCCAAAAATCATTGATTGAATCCCTTTTGTGCTTTGTCGACAAGACTGGAGCCATTCGGTGAGAACTCACACAGATAGAATCATTTTGTGTTTTATCGTCGAGACCCAATGCACTCGCCAAGACCATACTCCAAAGACATAACTCTTGCCGAAGTATTTGTTCATTCCGCGCTAGTCAGTGAGACAATAAGAGTTCATCGAGACTTCATCCCGAAGAAAAATTTCTCACCGATGAACTCCTTTTGTTTCCAATTAGTGAGACAATAAGATCTTGCTAAGACCTCACGCTAAATACCATTTGTTTGGCCGAAAATAATCCTTTTGAGTCACCAAGACAATGAAAATGTCCTGCCGATAGGTACCTGCATGTGAATTCCAATCGCTGTGACATCCCTGAGGTCTTGCCGATAGGAAACAACAGACATATATTAACAAGAATTCATTATAGGTCGGGGAGACCTTGATAATCTCATGCCAATATGGACTATAATGTGAAATACTTCAGACCTAGATGATTTTATGGGACTACATAGCCAAATATGGGGAAAATATTCCCATGGTAAGACGTATTTGGAAAATTATGAGTATGAACATG